>JAAAKG020132466.1:0-14497 GCA_010014905.2 Druon quercuslanigerum
AAAGTACGGGTAAAAATAAACATGCGAAGCGGCATGGTTACTTTATTGACCAAAAATGAAGTGACGGAAGTTCCAGTGAGCCGCCTTCGTCAGGTCTTAAAAATTTATAAAATACAGCATGTGAATCACAATGCTCCACGTCATCAAATCAATTAGAATAAATGCTGGGCTAAAAATAATGTGATCAGAAGTCATCTTATGATAATACGAGTAATTTGTAACGGAATAAATAATAAAAAGTGAATGAGAAAATAAAATTTAGAATTTTATTTCTTATACGAGTGATGTTACAGAATTTTAACTTCCAAATGTCAGGTTTTTCACAGGTTATTTTAATATTGGTTTAAAGAAAATTCTAAACCTCACGCTGACACGTGGTACATATGCCCCTGGTACATATATTTTTTCAGGTCGAATTTTAATTTTTCAATAATATATCTAATTAAATTAACGGTCACCTAAACTTTTGTTTGTATTCAAGCAATTTCTTTGGAATCAAGGTCAAGACGGCCACCAAAATAATTGATAATAATGAAGACACTATAATTTACAATTGTTTATTATTTTTATTAACAAATTATAAAAATTAATGCTTACATAATATTTATACAATAACTTGTACGATTTCTTTATTAATAATTTAATCATTTTTATCACTGTCTTCAGTGTTATCTGTGGCAGAATTATTTTGAGTAAATTCCGAAAAATAATTTTTAAATCATTCTTTTCCAGGGGCGCTTAGAAAATTAAAAAGATGTTTCGCATATTTTATTTTAGCTGATGTTAGTCTAATTTAAGGTTGAAAACTTCTTGGAAGATCTTTTCGCTTAAGATTAGTAGTAAACAAAAAAGTACTTGCTTTTTCTAATTTATAATTATTATAAACGTCTACTTTTCTGTCGGGAAAACATGTAAAGCTAAAGCTTTACTAATTTGAGAATCTTACGGTTCGCGGATTTTGCCCTACAAAAATTTTTCAAAATCCTGCAAAATCCTTCCCATTTCGTAAGTACAGGAAATGGAGGGGAGCGAGCGTTTCGAATCAATTCCATATATTCATCCGGCGTTCACAATGCGCTCTATTTTTTTCGTTTCTGCAATTATGTACCGACATTCCTATGACATTGGCAATAGGAGTGTCCACGAACTGGAAAGATATACTTAATTTTAATTTGCAAAAGATCAGACAATAGAAGTAAAAAATTAAATACAGTATAACTTTTATTTTGTCTGCGGCATTCATCTGAAAATAGAGTTATGGAGCTGAATTTATATTTATCAATGTCACATCCCGAGAAATTAGGCAAGGGTAGTATGGTAATTTTAAAAGAGAAAGACCAGAGTGCTAATTATATCCAGGTGGTAAGGCCTGACAATTTATTTTTTTTTGTGGGTCCGTTGTCACTTGTCAGCTCTATGGGAGCTGTGTTAATATACAGTGTTCAAATACAAAAAGGGTGGTCAGGTGAACAAAAAGAGAGAATTGCGTTGTCGATTGTATATCCTTTGTTGTTGGGTTCATTACACATAGATATAGTGGACATTATAACTCTTTGAGAATGAATACTCTTGTATAGAGAATAATCGGGCTTTGTATTGTTCTACGTCCCCACTTGTGAGCACGTGCAGTGTGTTCGTGAAACTGTCACAACATATGTATCAGTAAAACTGGCATAACATTTGTGAGTTGCCGAAATTGCTAAGTTTGTTTTAAGTTTAAACTGTGATGACATGTTTGAACTTAATACGTGCTGGTTTCAATTTTGCCGGATGGAGAATATTTACATCTACTAGGACTATAGGTCATTTGATATTTGCGAGCCTTGCTATCAAATATGATGACTAACGGCTGCCGCTGTCCGCGGTGATCGGCGATCGCATATCTCTACTCTTTAACTTTCAGGACTATGATAGTTGATACCATAGGTGAAACCTCTAGTCAGACACTTTAGGTTTTAGTGTGTCTGACCATATATAGGTTCTTCCACTAAGTAGGTTTTTCATTAAAATTAACTGAAGTATTAAGTTAAAAGATTCTTACCTAATATATAAAGCGTGTGTATTCATACTTCATGTAATTGTATTTAACTTGTTATATTTTTAAATTAAATAAAATACAAATACACTCGTATTGCTGATAGTTCTGATTATGGTTATTCTTTAATGGCAGTACCGGCGATTGCAGTTCCAATGATAAAGCAGCGGTATTCTTTGAGGTCATTTTGCTCTTTGGTAACACTGCATGTATCTTGTGGTTTCTATATTACGGACAGTAATAGAGTTACCGTAATTAGGTTCAAACTCCAGAGAACTTTTAATGCGCGCTTCTAACAGGGGTGTTAGTTGAAGTTTGCCGGATTTTCAAAAAAGAAAACACTTTATCCTCAAGGGAATCTCAAAAAAATGTTATTTAAAGTATTGACCATTGGATTCTACACATTTTGCCTATCTTTCAGGCAAATCATGGATACCATTCCAAGAAAATTTTTTCTTTTTCGAGGAAAACCATTTGACGAGCCATTTTTTGCCTGCTTCAAAATTGGCGAAGCGCTGCTCTCGCGGTACTTTAGCGGTATGAGACGGTGCGTTGCCGTTTTTTGATTAACGCATGATTCAAATTGATAATTTATTGTCGGTAGCGATCCGTATTCACCGTCTCACCAGGTTTTAATAACAGAGCATTGTCTTACGGTCAAAACGATTTGGCCGTTGAGTCGATGGGCCGATTTCACCAGGTGAAAGCCATGATTTTTTCTGCTTTGGGTTCTCGAAATAAATCCATTTATCGTCCCCCGTGACAATTTGATGCAGAAAAGATTTCCTTTCGAACCGTTCAAGCAGCATTTCACAAATGCTTTTTCTATTTTTCATTTTTCTGTCGTTCATTTGGTGTGGTACCCATTTTCCATACTTTTGGATTTTTCCCATGGCTTTTAAACGTTAGCAAATTGCTCTTCGTGTCACATTTAGTGTTTGTGCCAATTTTAGTTGCGATTCGATTGGGTCTTCATCCAATAACGCCTGCAATTCCTCGTCTTCAAACTTTTTCACTGCACCTTTCTCGCTGCAATTTTAATTTACTGTTTCTAAAAATTGACGCGGCGTGGCGGGGTTATGTGTAAAGAACTGCCGCGGAATGTGCGGTGCTCACCCTTGCTTCACAAAACAGAGACAGAAGCGAGAAAGAGAAAAACAGGAGAGAGACAAAATAGTTCCGAGACTTTGGGTTTAATGTCACCGCCAGTCGCAAAATTGACGAAATTTGGTTATAGATTTTCTTTTTGCTAGTCAAACAAACATATAATATACGTACACATCGCATACTAGTTAAAAATGAGGGCTGCAAAAGCCAATCTTTCGTACACCTTAAGCCCCTACTCTTTACCCCAAGTCTAAGTAGCAGCGTAGGCCCGCGGCTGCCAGTTTGGAATTAGTTGTCTACTCGTACTGCCTTATGCCTTAACTGAAAAGAGGTTATGAACATAAAAATTCTGCTTCTACTGACTTTAATGATAAATTTCGTCATATATTATTAAGCAGTTTTAATTTTTTGTTCTAATATGTTTTCAAACTCATGAAAAGCCTAATCAGTTGTTGAATAATGATAAATATCATCAGAAAATCAAGCTAAAGTTCTCAATTTTTGTCTATTATATCACATAAACTAAGATTGTTGATCCAGAAATTAACACCATCGAGCTCATTCTGGCTTTCAAGAAAAAAATTTAATTTTCAACTTTAAAGTGTAAATTTTGAAGAGCTATGATGTTTTTGTCAGCTAATGCCGAAAATTCAATAACAAAGATGGATCGCTGTCGAGAATATAAAGTTCCAGTATATGCGACTCTTACAATTCTCGACAATTGACTCTATTTCCCTAGGAATGTTTAGCGGAGCGATATTAATGTTAATGCCGTAAGAATAACAGAGATGGTAATAAAGCACTTTAAGTGCCGCATTGTGCCTTTGGATGTAGTACATTCCTGCTTCAGTTGGAAAGTGCATTCTGAATCAGGTCTTTTAGGAGTGAGTGTTGGAGATAGATAAGATTTAATGCATTCTACTCACTTCTGACACTGAAGTTAAGCCCGAGTGTTTTAGCAGCCTCATCCGCTGCTTTGCACAGGACGCTCCTTTGTAAACTTCGTCATGCTTCCTGACCATTTTAGGAAGAAAGTCCCTTTCAGTAGCGGCTTCATTTTCTGTATACAAAAAAAAACCTGTAGTGAAGACATTTAGGATTTAATATTCCATGGCCACCTTAACGGCGATGGACGTAGAGTCGCGGAATAGAAGACTTAAGTTGCACGGTTTTGTTTACGTGCATAAACTTTCGTTTCCTGATATCAAGGGTTATGAGCCTGTTCTTCGTTCATTGTAGATGTCACATCCTGAGTGCGGCTCTGTGGCACGCTCAGGTACGTATAATTCTCACCAGCGCAAAGGTGTCGTATAGCGCTTTATTCTTCAAATAAACCTTGGCGTATTTTTCTAACCCAAATTACGTTTCTGTCTCCTCAGCGTATCGTTCGACAATCCCTAGAGCTATATGCAGTTTCTCTTTATCTTAGCATAAAAGCGTAAAAGACATGGGTGACCTTTTGCTTTTGATTTGCAGGTGTGCCGCAAAGATACCCATGGGAATGGCTAGGCGCTAGAAATAATGGCCATAATGTGAGGCATAAAAGGAGTGGGCTCATGGAGTCGCCCTGAGGGTCACCTCTTTAAAATGTGACCTTGTTAGTTGTCACACGATTTTTTTCAGATGAGATAGTAACTCTGGTTTTCCAAAGTAGCATTAATCTCTCTATGCACCTCGCGATTCGCGCATAGACATTTAAGCTTTCCAAAAGACAGATGATAGGTTTATGGGAGGTCGAATCAAAAGCTTTTCAGTAATCAATCCAGGCCACCGATAAATCACGCTGGTAGGATGCTGCATCTTTGCAGACACATCTATAGATTAGAGGTTCTTCCGACATCCAGCTACGCCTTTCTTTGATCCGCGTTATTCATAAATTTCTGTTTACACATTTCGGATATCCTAAAAAATCGTATAATTGAGAGTAGCTATAAATATCTTACATAATGCGTTCAGACAATTGATTGGCCTGTAATTCTTTGGATTAGCTTAGTTGCTAATTTTCGGCAGGAGTACTGTTCCGAGTTCAAATATGAGGTGAAAATACTGGCCAGATGCTGATGGGTTGAAGAAAACTTTTTCCACCAGTTGGTCTTGATAACATCTGACCACGGAGCGACATAGTTCTTCATGCCTCTCAATACTTTTTTTACCTCCTCGGTAGTAATGGTTGGGCATTCTTTATAGAGCATTGTTATGAGGGCATCACACGGCTCTTTGAAACTATTAATGTTTCTTGAGTTTTCGTTTAGTCTATGTTGCACTTCGTAGACTCCCCCAAAGAGATTTTGACCTCCTCTGGTTTGAGCGGGTGGTCGACAGTAACTGGAGGCTCTAAGAAGAATCGAGATGGGTCAGATAGAAACTATTGTTTTCCTCCGACCCACCTCTTTCTCCGCCCTAGACGTCTCTCTGCGTCAGATAGTATCCGTATATGCATCACAAACTAAATGCGGGGCGCGTACTGTCTTGCCCAGCCCATTTTCATGGCCATTTGAAGCATTCTTCTTTTGTTCTTATGATCAACTGTTGGTTTTCTTTTACAATTCGCATCGGCTAAAGCTCTCGCGACATTGTACACACAACAATTGATAGTCCAGAGGTCACATTGTTCGTAAAATTGTCCACCAAGCTCTTCATCCATTTAAACTATCCATTTTGGAGAATTGCTCGACCTCTATCGGATTTATTAAAATAGGCGCTTCGATTGCATACCTCCTTTTTTGAAGTACTTCGGCATGGTTTCGCAGACATGGATGCGAAAAGTGCGAAAGCTCTGCGTGTTTCTCGCCCCACAGAGCATGCAGTCCTGCCGCGTCATTCTCTCGTTCAGTGGTTACACTAGCAGCGCAGCATTCTAGAAAGTCGTGATTATGTCGCTCTATACACTTAAAAGCCCCAAGATTCTGTTTAAAGCTCTATAGGCTTTGAGGTAAACATTCTTATCGTGACGCTTGGACTTGATTTCCGACAGACATCTTTGAATGTTTTTATTTTCTGAGCCCTACAAAAAAAGCTTCAATCTTTTCTTCAGACTTCCTTCCTCATCTCGCCCTCTTAACAAATTTTATGACAATTTTTAATAGCGAAAGTTCCTTCATAAACGTTTCCTCATATTTCGAGCTGTTTGACTCAACAATCTATTTCTACCATGTATAGTATTTTCTATAAATAAAATTATCATGACAATCACTGTTCCACAATCGTTTGAAAAAAAATGTTGTAGGACTTTTTAAAATCTGAAATTTTTTCCTGAAACTTTGCTCTGTATCTTTCGTCGTTTGGTTCAAAATTCAAATTTTTGAATTATTGCAGGGCACTTTAAAAAAAATTAAACAAAAATGACAAGTCTTGTGGCAGTCTGGTCACCTTGGGCGCCCGTAGGAAGCCGATATAGAGGATCTCCTTCCTTGAAAACTCTTAAAATTTCAGAATAATTAGCCAAAGTAAATATTATTTTTAAGAAAACATTATGTTCAAAATCAATTTCTTTAATAACTCCATGAAATAACAAAATAACTAGTTTCATAAATCTTAGTACTGGCAAGTACTGAGTTAGTAATAATATTCTAAACCAGAAATTTGTTTATTTTATAATGAGATATAAAAAAAATATATTTTTAAACGAATATATTCATGCAAATATTTGTTACCGGTGAAGTAAGAAAGTAGTCTCGAATTAAATTAGGATAGCAGTATGTAGACACTAAGTACCCAACCGCCTAATAACATAAAATATATTTTCTAAAATATTAGAATGAGAGTCCAAATTGATCTCTGAGATAAACGGACGGTTAATTGGTCATAGGTACCTATGAGAGTCCTTCTCAAGGTACGCAGGTGTATTAGATTTAAGACTAAGGGCATTTATGCTACGTTACGAAATTGGTTTTCGAAAATCAGAAAGTAAGGCCCAAAGTCTGTACTTAATTGCCTAAATTTCTGCTAGCAAACATCTGCTACTCAACCGTAATTTATATCTTGAGTTAAAAACTTGACAACTCTACACAACTTAGAGAAAGTACAAAATTTAGAGTTTACGGAAAAAAATAATACTCGCTACTCTACTCTCTCACCAGTGATAACGCTATAAAAAATAATCACGTGCTGACAAAAATTCTTACATCTATTTTATCGAATAGTTTGCGTTTTCTAAAAACCTGCATGTAGTAACTCAGGGAATCGAACATTCCTACCCCGTCGCGTAGTAAAACGGTTTGGCCCACGGTTGTTGTTGCATTCGTTTTCTACGAGATCTGTATTCACTACAAAAGCTAGTTGTAGACGATCAAGAGTTACCTTATACTTTCTGCTATTTACAAGAACTGTATTTTTATTTCCACTTGATCAACTACATCGAAGGGTCCGTCATATGTCGGTTGAAGTGGGCCGCGTACTGCATCATGTGGAATAAAAACGAAAGGAGAGGTGGACAATTCTTTAAAAATGAAGACATTTCTGGTTCCATGCCTCGTTCTTGTTATTGACTTTAAGTTTCTTATTTTCTTCCTGAGATGATGGACGAAATTGGTATTACTCGTAATACTAGAGAGCTAAGAAAATTAACCGGGCAGACGATGTGTCGTGACGTAGACTAAATCGGCTGGGCTTGCTTTTATATCATCCTTCACAACTACAAAAAATTCCAGTCGGGTAAAAGGAAAAATTTCTGTCCAAGCTTCTGTTTCGTGGTATTTTATCGCTGCCTTAAATTGTGTACGCAGTATCTCAACCATTCCATTCGCACCGGGTTGGTAAGCGATTGTGCGTAAATGGGCGGCGTCGATAATTTGAGTCAATTTAATAAATATAACTTCAAATTGTCGTTTCTCGTCCGTCGTCACTCGCAATAGTATCCTATAACGTGCAATCTACGTGCTTATAAAGACACGTGTCATGGTAGTTGCTTTTATATCTTTCATGAGTACTGCATTGTAAAACAATAACGAAAACCGAATGAACTTGGAAGCGGACCTACGATGTCTACGAGGATATTCTACAATTGTTTTAACACGCTCGGGCTCTGGTCGCACATCCCACTCAACCCAAAAACACTTTTGCCTAAATTAACTATCAATCATCGATTTAAGCATAAGAAAAATCTAAATGGCATAACACTAAATCTATAAATCGCTGAAAGGGTTGTCCTGCGTTGCTCAATGTAAAAAGCATGCGGGTAAATTCAAACAGTCCGAAAGGCAAAGTGATTGCGGTTTTTTTACATCTACCGGCGCTACGAAAATTTATATGTAGTATATCCATCCAACGTCCTGGCAAAATTCCGATGTGGGGCCATGGATAGCGATCTGGAGCAGTTCGTGCGTTGAGCGCCCGGTAATCTTCGCAGGGCCGCTAACTGCCCACGGGCTCTTCGAGGGACGAATGCTCCCTTGCTGGATTATACTGTCTAATTCTGTTTTCGCCTCCTTAAAGGGGTCACCTCGTGTAACGGCCCATTTTTTACCTTTTTTTTAGGATTTTTTTCGGTGAACGATAATAATATACATTTTAAACTCTTTACCCACACCACTCCAAAAACACCCATGCAAAAAAATTGTTTCAATGTCCGGCATCATTTCGGGTGAGCGACTTTTCCGAAACCCAAAAACTAAATATGGTCATCAAAAAACCAAGCTTGGATTTTTTTATTTATGCTAGTTCAGGCGATGCGCACACATGTGCTGAATCTACAATACAAATTTTAAAGGAATCGGTCCAACCGGATTTGAGATTTCATGCCGGCCAATTCGAAAAACGTTGTTTCTAGAAAAACTTGTTGCGTCTTCGTCCTTCAATTTAATGCATTCAATCATTTTAAATATTTATTTACTTTAATTTTGAATATTTCGAACAGAACGATATCAATTCAAAAGTGAAACTAGATAAGGAATAAAATAAAAAAATTTTATTTTTAGGAAATAAGTCTGTTCAACAAAACAGTTGAATTTTATACTTAAAAAATGGATTTTTAACCGGCCAGTCGATCTTTTATAGTATAGTCGAATTCTCATCACAATAATTAAATTTTTCACCAAACAGTAGCATTTTTAAACAAAAGCGCAAATTCGCTAATAATTAAATATACTTAATTATAGGTACATGTATTCTGAAGTCAAAGAAAAGTAAATTGAAATTTTGTTAGGAATAGACACTTTTTCAGCTGTATTTGTACCAAAAAATCAGGCTTCTCTTTACCTGAATTCCAGTACCTGTAGTTACGCCCTTATTTGATTTAAAAACATTTCTTTGTTCATAAAAATAATTTTTTGTTTAAATATGGATCCTCCTTTATCTGGAGATGATTTTCTTTAATTGGAGTTTTATTTTGGTTGAACAAAGAAAATTATATTAAAGAAGCAGGTTCTTCGATTCAAGATTTGATTTACAGTTAAAATTAAATGCAATTTTATTTAACCTTTATTTTTATTTTATTTAATTATTGATGGCTCATGTCGTGATATTGGCACTTGGTATTCCAATATTCCCATTTATTGTCCTCAATTCCTGAAACTGAAACAACGTAATACTATTTCATTAATAAATTTAATTATAACCTAGGTTTACACAGAAAATTTTCATTCCGAAATGATATTTTATGATTTTATAAAACCAAAAAAAAAGTTTAATTCTTTTACTCTAAAGACAGTTATGTTAACAAGAGTCATTTTAAACAAATTTTTTATGATACCAGGAATTAAGAAATTTTTTTTCAAGAAAATAAGCTTCTACGCATTTATTTTAATCTTATCACTTGAGCGATATCAGTATATAAAAAGCCTATAAGAATCAAATTTTCGGACAAATTTCGGCTTTATTATTTCTAAATCAGCCTTAGTTATGATAATCTGACTTCTTTCCTCAGACTAAATTATAAAGTATAAACATGAATATGAAAGAAGTACAAACTAGACGCCTGTAACCCAGAAGATTCCGGTCAATATAACATATCTGATATGTAGTCTAACAAAACACAACGATATTCATCCGATGCATTGGAAACAAAATTCTTTATTAGCTTAAAAATTAGTTTGCTCTGTAATGATTAAACCAAAAGTTTATAATTAAAACTCTATTGAATCTTATCCACAAAAAAATTATTTATTTTGTAATAACTAGCATAAGGCTTTTGCTGATAAACATATTTGTTGACTATTAATTATCTGCCATTGTTGTTCTTTCAAGGTTCCGGTCTCCTCCAACCGTGAATAGAACTTCACCTGCCAGAATTTCTTTTACAAGCGTACTGGGCTATGGAATTAATCAACTTGAATTTATTCGGCTTATTTCCTATAAAAATCCTCACCGCCAAATCAAACTTCGAAGATTCCGTTTTCCTACCATTAAACGCCTATACTGATAGTCTTGCTGGAATATATACATACAGACCTTGTGCTTACTATAAAGTACGGGAAAAGGTCAATCGCCAACTATTATATGGCTATGGAGTAAAGCATGTAAACCGCAGTCTTTAGTGAGTTACTTCTAGAAAAAGTTATTGTTAAATCACATTTTTTAGTTAATTTTGTAGTCTAAATAACAAGAAATATATTTTACTCTTAGCTTTATCAATATTCATGGATACCAACAGCCAAAAACGTAACTTTTAGTCACTTTTTACCTTATTTTCATTCTTAGTCCCCTTCAAAAGAGGCACGTAGAAAGGGAACAACCAACTGTAGTTCTCATTTACGTAACGTAATGTATTTGAGTGCGACAGAGCTGCATTCGTAGCCGTTTTGAGGGGCACAAAAGGAAACGTGTAATTGAACAAAATAACTTTGAGCTGAAGAATTGTTCAAAATTAATTTAATTTACATATAATTGAAGGTGGCGTTCTGTCACATGTGAGGAAAATCATCGCACAACAAAATGAGAATTTCTTAATTTTTAATTCATTACCTTTTCTGGTCTGCAAAGTCTTCACCACCCACATTTTGACAATACTTTTTTATTGATGGTACGCAGCAGACTTCATTTTAATTCTTTTTCACCTGTGACACGGTAAATTTTGAATTATGCGTCACTTTGAATTTCGGACCTAATGACTGGACATCTCCATAATTGCCAGAGTGACCGAGTACCGAAGTCAGCTCAGCAGGGGGCCCTTATTGTAAAATATATGTTCAATTCTTCATTCACTCGTATATTAGGATTCATGTAAATAACCTCCATCTGTCAATTTCGCGATCAAGGACAAGAACAAAGTGAGATAGGAATGGGTCGTCGCATCATAGGGTGGCAGGAGTTGTTAAACACCTTGAATCGAGAATTAGACGCCAACCACAGTCACGCTATCTCACCTTTCCACTTCCGATAGCAAATGAAGTTGGCGGGCCCCCATCATACTTATTTGGCTTTACTTCCGGGCCCATCTTTGAAACTTCTCTCTCTCTCTCTCTCTCACTATGTTCCCGAGACACTAGTCATATCCAATCGGCAACTCGATGGCAACAAGGGTTTCCCATTATCCCGTGAAAGTGATGGTCAGGGTTGCAGTGGTGCTCTGACCGGTCCAATACCATCAACACGGCACCGGCTACTAACTGGACCCATACTTCGTCATCTGGATGTTCGCACGGAACCTCCACCTTACAGTTGTGCGAACATTATGTACTTGAGGCCCGACACCGCATGAAACATGGCAGACTACACTATGCCTCCTTAAAATCAGCCGACGGAACCATGGACGGAACACCTAGAGATACGATATTGTCACCAGATTGTCACTAGAAAACCTAGTAAATTGGTCGAAAAATGTAGGGAGAGTGCTGTAATCGTTCTTTGGATGGATTGTGAACAGAGTTTAAACAACGAGAAATCGGCAGACTCAGAGAGTCACTAAGAGAACCCATAACATATAAAACTGTAAACTCGGCAGATCTACGTAATATACATCGTGAATCTAAGACTTAGGCAGGGTCTGGTCTTCACAGAGCTTCCCATTACATGTAAATTGTTCTCGGTAATAATGAAATGCCTTATATGACCAGGATTCGTAACATTAGAAACTGACTTTCTAAAATGTGCGCATGCGTGCCCAGGTTAGGCCGAGGTTACGTTAATTCACATGTTAGCGTAACGCAACATGCGTTACGTTTATGTACGCTTATAGGTCATAGTTTTACTAGGTAGCAATCGTTATACATAGTTCTTTTAGGTTTAGTCTGATGTTCAACTATCACGCCATGTATATAACATTGTAAATTTTAAATTTTAGCTCTCCAAACTGATGATAGAAACTTTCCAAGATTCATTGAACCCTCTTTCGTCAAGTTTCACGAAGCTGGGATCTAGATTTAATGGAACTATGCTTATGATTAGTTACGTCGATGATTTAGTTACATTAACTGTATTCGGAAATAGGTTATAGTTTAATTAGTGAATATTTAGTTCACAGTCCCTTAACTAGGCGCGCGTTGGTTGAAGCTCCAAAAATTTCAATATCGATGTACGTTTTAGGATTTAGCATAAAATATCGTGGTCTTAATTATATCTATTAGATTTATATTAAGATTTCGCGAATATTTTCACGGAAATTAATTACGCCGTAGTCAACCATTACTTAAATTCAGAGTACTGCCGGTAGTGAAGCTGCAACTTGGGTTTTGTGAACGCGTCCAGATCTGAGAACCTTTCGAGTTGACGTTCTTGGAGCGTTGCACAAAATCTGTCACTTTCATTCATGTTCTCTGAGTTGCCAGACATGTCACGCTATTACGGCAGAGAGAAGACTGGTTATCGGCTGATTATGGATTATTGGAATTTTTCTGTAGTACTTGGATCGAATAAGATGTATTCTGGGACCATTTGGATTAAATTTTTTAGATTATCGCGATATAAATCATTCGCTACGAGAGTATGTTTGAGGTAAAGTTTTCTATTACTTCTGCAAGCGACGCCATGGGGGAGTTTGCTCGGTGCCATGAGCCCGTATGACTTGCTGAAAACCGACCCACTGCTTGATTTGCTCCCTTTCAGAGTGCTTTCAATTTTCCGGATCTTTTCTATTCGGTGGTTAAAAATAATTGTTTGACTCAGTGCGTAGGATTTCTCGCGGTAGAAAATTTCCAGATTGTAGGTTGAGGCGAGTCCTCGAGCGTGGGAGTTAGAAATGATCATGTGAAATATACTTTTTGAGTGACGGTGCGAACGTAAAATAAAGGAATTAAAGTAATTAAAATATTTGTCATAAGGAAATTTGCACCCTATCCCAGCAAAATCGCAGTAAAATTTCAGTCATAACCACGTCTCACTACCGTGAGATAGGTGATTACAGTCTGTGACGGAATCAATACGGCGATCCGACAAAAGTCTCCTGCATCCTGAGGACACGGAGCAACCCAAGGACGACCGCCTTCTGCATTTTCCCCGCAACAGTTTCAGCGTGTTGTTCATACGCAGGGATGCTTTTTAGGTTATTAACCAGCAAAAGCTTGGCACCCCCAAGAGCGCCGATAATAAGGACGATTAATTTAACAAAATATTCCGGCTACAATCGTCGCAACTCCCTTACAAGGTCTCTATACCTTTCTTTTTTTCATTCTACTTGCCTATGATGTTTTTGTCAGCTAGTGCCGAAAATTCGATAAAGAACATGGTTCGCTTCTCGAAGTCAAGGAGAACTATGTCAGGCCTCGAGTGTGCAGCAGAAACTATTGTCGAGAATATAAAGTTTCAGTTTATTCAGCACTTCTCATTCTCGAAAATTGACTCTATTTCCCTAGAAGCGTTTAGCGGAGCGATATCAAGGTTAATGCCGTAAGAGCGACAGAGATGGTAATAAAGCACTCTTAGTGCGCGTTGTGCATGAGTTGGACAACTAGATACTATACGTCCCAGATGCTCGGGGTGTGCATGGCACGCCCGGCAGGTATCATCGGAAATGTCTTGGCTCAAAATGTAGAGACGGTATGCTAAGGTGAAAATGACACCATCTTGACATGCCAAAATGAAACCCTCCGTGCCCGACTTTAATCCGGGTGATTTAAGGAAAGCAAAAGTTAGCTCACACGACATTGACTGATTCTCGACATTTCTGTAGAAGTTTCCGTGCATTCTCTTATCAAGGAGCTCTTCTCGGAAGTTTTTCTCTTGTGCTTTCTGAATCCGGGCTTTCAGGAGTGACTACTCAAGATAGATAAGATTTGATGCATTCTGCTCACCCCTAATACTGAAGGAGGCTAATGAATCCGAGTGTTT
The DNA here is from genome assembly GCA_010014905.2 of Druon quercuslanigerum. Classification (NCBI taxonomy): domain Eukaryota; kingdom Metazoa; phylum Arthropoda; class Insecta; order Hymenoptera; family Cynipidae; genus Druon; species Druon quercuslanigerum. Next base: position 14,342 of record JAAAKG020132466.1, read on the forward strand.
CAGCAGCCTCCTCCGCTGCTTTGGACAGAAACGCTCCTATGCCCGCTTCTTCATGCTTCCTGAAAATTTTAAGCAGAGAGTCTCTTCCATTTGCGACTCTATGCGCTGTACCCAAAATCATCCTGTTGTGAAGACATTCAAGATTCAATATTCCGC
>JAAAKG020132467.1:0-37463 GCA_010014905.2 Druon quercuslanigerum
GCAAATTTTCAGATTAGCACCCGATCCCGGCGAAATCCTGCGGTTGTCCTTATGGCAAATAGTTTAATTATATATATATATATATATAAACATATTTTTTTATCGCTTGATAAAGTATTTCTTGAAAACATTCTGTTAAAATAGATTAAAACAACATTGATTTACACATTATTAACTTTTTTAAAGAAAAAGGCCTTATCTAACTTAAACCTTAGACAAAATTAAAGGATGCACATTACGTACAATTAATCTCAAAAGTTGCTTACCTTTAAAATGATTTATAAAATCGACACACTTCAGGAAAAAATAATTCAGCTTAAAATTGTTTATCTAACAATAGTTATTTACAGGTTTAGTTTTTCCTTGCTTCTTAAGGAAAAGTTACAATCTTGATTTAATCCTAATGATTAAGGCCTCATTTTATTCTTCGAAGAATTCTCAAAATTTCTGTTTAGGTGGATTTTGTAAAACAATTTTTTTTGAGAAATCACACAGGTATTATTGTTATAAACAATCATGGTTTACATATTAAGTAACTCCACCCAAACAGAATTGTAAAGAACCTTTTGAAGAATAACATGAGGCCTTGATATTAAGGAATAAATAAGAACTGTAAACTTTCTTTAAAGAGAAAGCAAAATATAAAAATCGAAGTAACTGTTGTTAAATAAACAATTTGAACGTGAATTTTTTTATTTGAGGTACACTTAGAAGCTTCCGTTAAGATTTTCGGAAATAAATAATAGATCTGTTTTTTTATCATTTTATAAGTCATTTAAAATATTGGCGAAAACAATATAATTTAAAATAATTAAAATTTTCCACTAAACCAAGTGCCACTATTACCCATCTGTTTTTTTGTAATAATACCACTACTACTACTACTACTACTACTACTACTTTTACTAACACTACTACTACTACTACTACTACTACTACTACTACTACTACTACTACTACTACTACTACTACTACTACTACTACTACTCTTATCGGGTTACCTGAAAGGATTACTGTCCAGCCAGAAGATCGGCAAAAAGTGGCAAGCAGCAGAACAACAGCTGCGCCTATGGAGGATGTTTCGGTTGGGAGTCCCCAGCCGACCACTTCCACAGGAATGCCACGGCAGCGCATCAACTTCCAAGCTTATCATGATGAGTATTTGATGCGCTGCCATTTTGAATATGAGACGGAAGGGACCACAACTTCCCAAGACGGGATGGCCTTCTGCAGGAAATTTGTAGCAAATTTCCCAGAAATGAAGGCAGTAACGAAAGGCGACCTCGAACAACGGAGGCGTTAAATTATAGACGAGAAACTTCTCCCTAGAAGGACTATCAACCGAATAAGATCTGAGTTTGAGTCTACGTTCCGCCAGCAACTCCAGGTTGTGCAGACCAAAAAGAGGATCAAGTGGTCGCCGGAGATAAATGGAGATGTGATCAGATGTCACTTTAGGGCAAAGGCAATAGGGGGACTGGTAAGAGGAGAACAACATCGTCTCTTCTTGGGCCTTCACCCGAAGCTGGCCCAAAAGGTGCCCGAACAACATCTGGCTGATCAGTTAATATCCATAAAGCGGCGCCACCTAATATCCGAGGTCGAAATATGTAACATCGAAAAACAGGTGCAACAACAACTAGCAGCACCTGCAGTTCACCCTGTTGTTGTGGTAGAAGAGGAGGTTCATATGGCCGTGACACGAGACGCTATGGACGAGCGGGGGATGGATCTGGGGGATGTAGCAGGACGATTGTCACATAGTCGGCAGTCGTAGGGCTTGCAGCCGTCGGAGCCTGCCCCTGCTTCTGCTGAATTCGTTAAAGAACTTAATGAGGAAAGCTTGCGTCTCATGGTGTGCTTTACTGATGCCATCTTAGAGTTTGCAGATCAAGATCCATCAAAGAAAAGTAGTTTGCCCAAATTTAGAGTTAACAAGGACCCTCTGTGGTTAGTTGGCAGCTTAAACACCGAGATACTGCCTCTGTTTTTGCAACAGGCTATGAGCCTGCTGTAGGAGCAGACTCTCGCATATCGTGCTGCGGTCGCATGTGCCAGGATGATGAACATAAAACTCAGAGTCCGGGGTACTTAGAACTGCAAAACTGGGACGTTTGTGCCAATTTCGAAAGCGCTATCGGTCCCAGAGACTGACTCGCCACGTCGAGGACATCATTGGCTTACATAATATTAGTTTAAAAACATCTGCGGACTTGGACGAAGTAAATGACTATCTTAAACAGAGGCTCATGGTCCTGTCAGCGCGACTGCGACGATTTAGGAGAGCAATTGCGAGAAGGAATGACAATAGGACTTTTTTAGCAAACGAAAAACGCTTTTACCGCGAACTTGAAGATGACAAAAACAAGACCCAAAGCTATTGTGAAGCACCGAGGGTTGAGAAAATGGCCAGATATTGGTCAGGCATCTGGGGTATTCATGCGTCAAGTCAATCGGACGCGACGTAGCTCCGTCTAGAAAAGGACAGAGTTGCACGGTTGCCTAAGATAAATAATTTATCCATTTCAGCCTCTGATATAACTTGCATCATAAAGAGGGCTAAGAACTAGAAGGCTCTGGTTGTGGACGGGGTGCACAGCTTCTGGTGCAAATACCTGAGGGCTCTGCATCTCGCCCTTGCTGGAGACCTTCAAAACATCTTGGAGAACCCAGACCGCTTGCCCTCTTTTATGACGGAGGCTATAACGTACATTATACCTAAAAAGGTAGATGCTGGTGGTCAAGAAGCTTAACATTTTATACAATTTGATTTTCAAAAATCAAATTGTATAAAACAATCACATTTTCAAACAGCTTAAAATATTGAAAAAAATTGCGGATAACGCTAGAGCGAAAAGGTACGGAATTTATGTAACCACTTTTAAATAATTTATGTTGGTAGAAGTGACGTAACCTATTCACAGATTTCGCAACAAAATATGTAGATATCTTTTAGATTTATTTGCTAAACTTTGAATTCACAATTGATACGGAAATTCGTTATAGTCGAATTCCGCTTTCACTGTTTTTAGTAAATCTCTAACGTCACACACTTATATATTATTTTTGCTTCTTTGCAGATACATCATTAGGTACGCTGCCCGAAACGAGGGACTTTCTGACAAATCTTGGGATGAGTAACGAAGATTCGAATCATCAAGGTATATAGTTCTAGTGAAATTAAAATTTTGTAATATAGCAGTGTTAATTATTAATCAGTTTTTATATTAGTACAGCAGGCCCAGGCGCGCCTTTCTGTGGCTCAGTTATAATACGTTAAGTCAATATTATACCATACTATTCAATACAATCAATTTAATATTCACTAACAAAGATATAAGCATTTAAGCCGATCTAAAATCCCACGGGATTGAGAATAAAAAGTTACGGCGATTAACTAAAAAATCATGAAAGCAGCTGGCAACGACTGTTGTATCCGGAAGTTAATTTCGTCAACATCAACATTTTTAATGTAAAACAGTACAATTACAATAATCAAGTAATTATTCAGTATATCCAGGAAGACACTCTTAATTAGTTCATTTTTGTCTAAAAAAACAGTGCAGATATTGTCTGCTAATTTGCGCATTGTGTATTTAGATGCAGTTATATTTCACCGTTTCCAATATCGAGCAGTTGCCTAACAATTTTTTGTGCCCATGGATCATTTGGCAACTGTACTCGCATGTTTATGGTCAATTTAACTTTATGGTCAATATCGAAGGAATGTTTATGAGCAATAGTACACTCATTCCAGATAAAGATTTAACTCCTTTGCAAGGTTGCAGCCATTTCAATTTTTTGGTAATGCTGCATATTGCGTTTGGTTCTTTATGCATGTCTAATAGCTTCTTGAAGGCTGATTGTGCCATTTGCCCACCATCTAGCAAATTGAAAGAAATGCCTGAAGATGCAATTGTCCATGCAATTGTCTGCCACGCCCGTATCTTCGCAAGGATCAATAATATTAAACATGTCTTACCGATACCACCTAGAGCGTCCAAGAAAAAAAGCCGGCTTGTCATCACAATCTGATTATAAATATTTTTTTGTGCAGTTGTCAGTATTGGCTTATTATTCGCGATCAGGTAATAACATACCATAATAGCTAAGTTGTAAATTTGAAATTAAAAGACAGAAATGCTCGAGGAAAAATAATCCTTAATATAAATCTCTGGCGTGTAATCTATTTTGAACATAAGTCTGTTTGTCTTATTCGATGTAATAAGTCGTCAGTTATATTAATCTTGTATTTTTCGTATAAAGTCTGTAATTGTTTTGGAAAACACGTCGTCAAAATAATTGCAAAAAGTTTACGAATGTTATTCGGCGTGGATGTCAATGCTGTCTTCTTCCAGCAATTGGAATTTGCGACATGTATCTTGATATGTATTTAACACTCGCCTATAAAAAAACGCGTTTTTGGCTGGACAGAATGGTCTCTTTCATGTATGGGAAAAGTATGAATACGTCAGATAGCTTCGCTTATTGACATATTTGCAAATATACTTAATGGATTTTACAGTACTGCAAAGGTCGACAATAACATAAGCCTTATACGTTTTCAAAAGCAATTGTGAGTATGGTATGTATGGTGAGTATTGTTAAATTAATGGATCCGGAATTTTAGCTCAAAGTATTTAATCAATTTCTTCAGCATCACAACGTATTGTTTGTGTCTAATCATGGAACGCGCAGTAGTTCATTGAACTAACTTTTTTACTTGATTTATTACTTGAAAAATTTAAAAGTTAACAGATAAAAAATAAGAATAAGAAATTGAAATTAATAAAATTAAGATATGAAATTGTGCCCTTGCCAGAATATCTGTGGATATTAAAGTGCGTCGTACCAACGGTGTCAGTCCGAAATCGTACTTACAGTGCTGTTTTGACTTCATCTACGGTTAGCGCTTTGAACATGCCAGCGTGTTCTCCTAAAGGTACTTCGTCAGGTTTGATGGTGATTTGATAAATATTATTTCTTGAACAACTGAGTCTGTTGATGACGATTTTCATAGAAATTTTCCAAAAATTCTACATTTTCTCTCTCTTCAGCTTGTTTGATGACATTATACTGGCACTGATTTGTTGCGCGTTTTTCACAACCGCCCATAAAATATATTTGGAGAAACTGTGGTTTATCATTAGGCATCGGCATTAACGAGCCAATCCTATGGTATACTTGCCCTTGTGTGTTTAATCTAGTTTCAAAATTTCGTTCATCAGATGTGAATCCGCAAATTTTGGTTGTCCCAAAGGACTCTAAAGTTTCCACGATACTTATTGTCGGAGAATTTAAAAAAACAAAGTGCATTAAAGCTTCAAACAATTACGAAAATATTGGCCCAATTTAGGATGATTTATTTCTTAAAAAGTAATTGAATTTAAGAATTGAAGGCTGGGGGAGTTTCTCGATTCACCTGTCAATAGGCTACATTCGATAATGTCTCTCTCTTGTTTCCCTCTGCTTTGTGACGCCTGAGTGAGCACTGCTCATTCACCTGTAGCTCCTTTCACACCTCCCCACCGCGTAGTGTCAATTTTCGAAACTCTATATCTAGAAACACTGAATCAAGATTCGACTATCGTTTACGAAGTACATGTGGTAATTAGTTATTAATATTTTAAGACTTTCGTTGATTTTTGTATGAAGGTGGTAAACTAATGTTTTCTACATTCCTATTCTGAGGTAGAGTGAGGTTGGCATCTACATACATTAAAATTTACAACTGCAGTCACAATTTTGTACTTTAAGAAAAATTCAATCCTCTGTTTGTTATTGCAGAATTAACTACACAATCCGAATGTTCATCTCGTAGTGAACCTGCTCCTGGTATTCATCGTTGCGGACCTTCTTCTTCTTCTCCTGGCAGACAATCCCCTGAATGGTCTCTTTCTCTTGCCGTTCCTCATTCCTCCGCCAGCTCCCCTCCACGTGCCACATCTCCTATTCGTGCAAGTAACAGTTCTCCTGCCAGGGATCGTTCTCCTCGTATACTTGGATATGCACCTCGTAATCTTAAATTTATTCGACTTATTCCCCACTGTAATCCCAACCGAATATTCGAACTTCGAAGATACACGTTCCCTCCCAATTTACCACTTCGAATGAAAATTCGTTTCGGTTACCTTGTCCCAATGCCGACCGAAGAACAAATTGTATTAATAACGCCTAATGGTGACGTATGTGCAATACTGCAGTCATTGAAAAACAAACGAACCATTTTTCGTGGAATAATTTTGCATAATACTCCGACAGGAACACGAGTGAAAATTAACGTGGACAACGGTGCTTTTAAGGAAATGACCCCAGAAGAAAAATCAGAATGTGTAGTAGGTGCCCACAGATCAATCTCGACAAATTTTAATATATTTCGTGTATAAAATACTGATATTCATACCAGAAATTTTACAAATTTGTGAATGGAAAATCGTTTCGATCCCTTCAAATATCATAAATTCTGTACATAGTATGTGGTACAGTACAATTTAAAATAAGTTTGTTTTTTTAATTTTTTTATAATTTTCAGCTCACTTTTTAATTTCTACAATCATAAAATCATTTATTTTGCACTGCTCAATTCAAAAATCTTTAACTTTAAAAATTATTAATAACTTCTCCCTTTATAAACGGACATTTTTAATTAAATTAGTTTTAAAATAAATATTGTTAGGCTTGGATAAGGAAAAATGGGAAGCGGTTCTAATTCTAAATTTTTTATAAAAAAACCTTTTGCCTTTATCAAATTTTAATATGAAATTTTTTAAGATTTTGTATTATTAACAATTGCTCTTGTATTGCAAACTGAGCAACAATTGATTATACATGACGATATTTAAACTGTTGAATAATAAAATACGTAGATGGACTTTCAAACACTATTCAAGTATTATCTCTTTCTTGAATATTTTACTCTTAGCCAGTTTAATTCAATCCATTCAATCAAATACTGAAAACTAAGCAAATTGAATCTAAACTTTTTTAAACAGGAAGTTTTGATTTGCTCAAATTTCAGAATGCAAAATTAAAATTTTTAATATTTCTGTGCTAATAATTCAGTTTAGAACATTTTCAGTTTGGTAGTGATTTAAGAATTGATGAAAAAGTAAAAAGTTTAAAACTAATAATTAAAAACTACATTAAATCTCCGAACTGTAAAATTGATAGAAGTGTAGGATTTGAAAATTTAAATTTTACCGTTTAGTTTTTATTACTTTAAACAATGGAATATTAAACTTCAGCTGTTCTATTTTTTTATTTTTGAAGACCCTGAAAACTTTTTACCAACTCTAACTCAAAGTGTGTAGAAAATTCAAAATTTTGTATATGATTTAAAAATAGATTATATTAAATAAATGGGTTCTTATTTCAGTATATGGGACTAAGGACTTCAAAAGGCACTTTATTATTTTAAAATCTTATTATTCCAAGGAAGGGTACTGAGATACAAAAGATGAACAAGTTCTTTGTTCTAAACTGCGCTAGACATTTACTTTCAACAGACCAAGAAACAAAAATCCTATGACTTCTACTGAATGAACTTTGAACATCTATGAATAAAATAACAAAAGGAACCTGGTAGCCTCGGGAGTTGTTTTATTTAACCATTTCATCAATCAAAATTTTTTAAAATCGTGTAAAATATGGCAGCTTAACCTTAGAAAAAGTCGGTCTCATTCAAAAAGAGGGAATCCGATTCAATATGACCTTGCTTAACATTTTTATTTGAGTACATGGCAGATTTAATGCTGCTTGACGAAATGACCAATTCACATAGTCGCAAACTGTGTTCCCAGATAAAAAGAAATGACTATGCAAAAAACTTTTTTTACGAACATTTTTATTCTGAAATTTTGTTTGTATAAGAACTACGTACCATTGTGATTTCCATGTTCAATACAAACTCGACAATATTTTAGAAAGTTTATTTTTTGTACACCACACCTTACGATATGTGTGTGAAAAGGCAAAAAGCCTTAATTAATTTGTAATTTTCAACATGAATTAAAAATATTCCAAGCGCAATTTAATTTTTGAATTTTATTTTGTGTTAGTCATCTCCAAATTTCGATATAAATTAACAAATCGAAACTTATGAAAATGATTCTGAAATATATCTAAATTTACTATTGGGAATAATATAAAGAAGATTATGAGATGTTAAATCCTTCTTTTTGTTATTTTAACGTCTCGGTACATATTACATGTATGTAGACAATAGTCAAATCGACCAACTCCAGACAAAATGGTTTCTTATTATTGTATATTTAGAATATTGGGAATCTTCTGAATAACTCTCGTCACTTTTGTCAATACAGTTTATTCACAAGCGATTACTTGAAACTAAATAAGAAATTATGTAGGCACTTTATGTATGCTAACTTACTTCATGATGTCAATACAAATTTTCAAATGATGTTTTGGGAAAAAATGAGTTTTTAGACTTTTACGCAGTTTAAATTCTACGAAAGTTATTTGGTTTTGATAATGCCCTCGCCTTAAGAAATAGTAATAATTTCGCACGCAGACTTACCAACATAAAAGATTAAAATTTTGCCAACTTAGACGTTTTTCCAAACAAAAAATAGAACTTTGAATATTATTTGAAATATTTACAGTCTTCTTATATGTACTTTCTCTTGTACAAGCAGAAAGAAATCTAAGCAATGTAGTAAGAGCACTTCTTATGGAAGTATGGTATAAATTTTGCTGGTTATCCTTGTAAAAATTGATTCAATTGAAGCACAGGTATATCTTATACCAATAAATACAGAAATTCGTTTCTCTAAACAAAATATTGCCGCTCAAGAAAAACGTTAACGTAAGCATTAGGAGATTGCAAGGAATCCTTTCGATTTTGCCATGGTTTTCTAAAAATAAAGTTCTTAGGCCACGCCTACTAATAGCGTTTTGTCTTCAAAATGGATGACACGAAGCGCATGTGTGACCTAAGACGTCCGTTGTATGAAAACCATACCGAAGTCGGAAGGGTTTCTAAAAGCCATGGTGAGGTCAAGTCAAAGCTTTTTTTAAAAGGCGATACTACTTTCAAAACACAAGCTCGAGCTGTAATACTATGCGCCATTTTCTTTGGTATTAAAGAGGCCTGCTAGACTTAAATTGTATAACTTTATGCAAATATATCAAAAAGGAATGGATCAACTTGCTACTATGCTTAGATTTTTTTCTCTGTGTATTTACAAATCTTTCCTTTTTCAATTCTCTTCCTCGTTCCTTCTGTTCACCTTTATATTAACCAACACCACCTTCACGCATGCTACTGCTCTTTTGTCTCCTCTTTCCTTCATCGATACATCTGCTCTTATCTTCTCCTTTTCACCTCTTCACACTCCTCGAATACTCGTACACTACAAGCAAAATTAAATCTAGAAAAGGAACAGCATTGAAAAACACCCACCTGAAGAAACTACGTAAAAGGCCGACTGGAATTTATCCATTATGGTAGTAGTTAGCAAAACGGCGGAAGAAGCCACGGGGTTGCCCGCAGGGTGTGTATTTTTGACTCTCCTGTGGTGCATGGTAGTAGGTAGCCTCCTTCCTAGGCGAAGAAAATAGGGGTACTATATCCAGGGTTATGCAGATAAATTTGTAATTCTAGTTAAGCGGGGGGGGGCTAAAAACGGTTATGCATCTTACAAGGTTGACGCTGCACGTCGTAGAGTCCTGGTGCGATATCTCAGGGCTCTCGGTCGATTCGGAAAACACCAGCATGAACATTTTCATGAGACTGCAAGATGCTTAAACTTGACGCTCTTTTATTTTGTGCTGAAAAACTGCGTTTTCAGATTCGGTTGAATATTTCGAAGTTCACGCTTTTGTTTGTTCACGCCTAAGTGATCACCGCATACCCGTGCATCCCTTTTTAATACTATCTACAGCTAGGCATCAATTCTAGGAAAAATCATATTGGGTGTTTGGAATATGATGAACTGCGTGAATGTGAGAATATTTAAATGTAGTTATTCGCAAGTTGTATGCGTATAAAGAGAGTGTGTATATACTTGTCCCACAATCTTTAATGGCAAGTCAGTGTACAAACCAACGAGCACCGGGTAGGTCATGATAGGCTCATGAACCTAAGTACAATACATTTTTCTTTTAACCAAAATCTTGCATATGTGAAACTCTGTCAAAAATGCAACTTGTTGATTATAATAATAAAATTATCGTTATATATTATTGCCTAATTAATGCTATTTTTCCTTACAGTTGTTTTCCTCTTGAATCCGTTAATCCAAAGATAATAATTGGATGAATTTTTTAGACAGTTAATAACTACTACTTTAATTAGTATACATTAGCAAACCTGATTTAAGAGTTTTACACTACTTTACTCAAATGAATTCAATGTTTTCTGGACTTTACTTTAAGTTTAAATTGTTTTAAATTTTAATATTATTATTTGTTTTATTTTTATTCCTACAGAAGATCTCCTGAGTTCGCACCTCTTATAAAGAAGTAATATTTTACTACTAACCGCCCCGGCGCAAAATTGTATTATGTAAATAAAATGAAATGTCTCTAATTTTTCACGTACTTTTTTTCGAATATCACTGTTCCTGATTTTCTCTCTCGTGTCTGTCCTTTTCTCTGTGTTTCTGGAAAAATTACAAGAAAATCCCAACAAGATGAGAATTACATGCTTTTTATTCTTTACTATCACGAATTATAAAAAATTATGAATGCTTATCACATGAACTTATCATAAAAATCTTGGAGAATATAAAATTGAGCAAACAATTATGTTCAAATAATATATCACGTCCCGATATATATAGAAGTGATATCTTGTAGCAAATTCTTTTTCTGGTTAAAGCACGAGCATATACTGTCATCCACTGTGACAAAGATGAGGATCACCGCCGCTAATTTAATAATCGCTTTTGCCGTTTTCCATTGTTCCATCGGTAATTATATAATAATATAATATAATATCATTTTAATTATTTAGGTACACTAAAAATTTACCTTCTCAGTTAATCGTTGTTCTATTTTGTAGAAAAATCATTTTTCTTTTCGCTAAAAATAGTTTTATTTATGAAAATGTACCTGATTCGTTTTTCGTCAATAAGTTTTTTTCCCGACAATTTAACTAATTGGTGGGAAAAGCATCTATTTTCTTAAAGATTGGTCTTTCGGTTTATAAAAGCTGATTTTTGACACTAAAACATAATAAATTTAAAGTAAAAAGATATCCTTTAATCAAGTATTTGATATAAAACTATCTGTTAAAAAAGATTGAAAAAATATTGATTCACACATTCTTAACTTTTTTCAAGAAAAATACCTTATCAATCTTAAACCTTGTACGCATTTTAAATTCGGAGGAGTATTGACTGAAAAATATTTGTCTGTTATACTTAGGTAAAACCAATTATAATGTTCCACCAAACTAAATCCCACTATTATCCATACATGCACGTTAAAGAATATAATGCCTTATACTCTGATCTTAATCTCGAATGTAATTCATAATTCTATTAGCAATCAAAGAATAAAAAAATATCAGTTATTCATAATGATTTGGTAAAAACTGATTATACAAGCATTAATGTAATAAAGATTGTAAAATCTTTAATAATCAACAGTTATTATTATTGATATAAGTCGTTGAAAATTGAACAGATATTTAAAAAAAATAAGGCAACCTAACATTTTTAATAAATTTCGATACTTCCCGAAACTTTTTGCTTTTATAACATTTTTTTAAGTTCAGGTAAAACATTGATTTAAAAATTTGTAATATTTTAAATAATTTTTCACATATTTAAAAAGATTCAATTTAACATTTATAGAGTAACCAGTAGTTGAAAAGAACAATCTTGTATAAAATTTATTCAATTTTAATTTACAAAACCTGACTGTACTTTACTTTGCTTTACGCATTATTTCGAAGTTAAATAATTACAAAATAACTTCATACAATAAAAACTGAAATAACTGCAATAATGAGTAAGGAGCATCAACCGCCTAACATATTTTCAGTAGTAATTTTCAGTAAGTAAGTAGTAATTTTCAGTTTTCAGTAATTTTAAAAATTTACGGGAACCTTTTGTAAAATTTACAAACATAATTTTTTATTTATCTCAAAGGAATCTCTTGTGAATACATTATATTCGGAGCAGTGACGTAACCTATTTAAATATTTCACAATAAAATATGTAGATATATTTTTAAATTACTTGCCAAACACTGATTTCATAATTGATATAAGAATTCGTAACCAACTCACACAAACTTAAAAAAAGGTATAATCGAATTTCGCTTTCACTATCTTTAATACATCTTTAACATGGTCATAAATTATTTTAACTCATAAATTATTTTTGCCCTTTCGCAGATATATCATCAGGATCGCTGCCCGAAACAAAGGATTTTCTAAAAAATTTTGGAAAGAGTAACGAAGATTCGAATCGTCAAGGTATATATCTAGTAAATTAGTAATTTTTATTAAAAGTGTAAATTAAAAAACAGTTTTTATATTAGCATTTTCGACATTTTTCTTATTTAATATAAAATATCCTACTTACGTAGAACGTTGTCTTCCATTTTCTGAATGTTCGAATACCTGTTGCATAACTAGTTTTTATTAATTTATTTAAAAATTCTTTTTTCATCTCTTCTTCTTCTAAATTTAATACCAGGGGTGTTAGTTAAAGTTTGCCGGTTTCACTTCGTTACATAATTTCACTTTCCTTTTAGATAAATAAATAGACTCCTAAAATTGTTGTGACGCCTGGATTCTGAGACTATGTGTGTTTCAACAACTTAAATCTAAGCTTTTTATTACTCTTGAATAGAAACGTTTCGGGCTTTCCACACATGATAATTATACGTGGTCCGTACCGAGTATACACGTCGGTAACAATCCTGAAAGGACAATAAACCTAAAACGTATAACTTTATTGTTAACTACAAGGAGAAAAGAAACTTCATCAGTGATCTGTGGTTCCCAATTTGCATTGAATTGTAATTCAGTTCTCTCAGTTCTGAGCCCTTTGATTTAGAAATAATTCTGGCACGAAAATTCCTTTGAAATGTAGTAGTTGTCTCTAAATTCAGTGTACAAACGAGCGTTTATCAACTTAGTTATTCATATTATACGCGTTTTGTAAAAGAAACTCTCAAAATTTAACTTCCATTAAAAGGAAACAGGAAAGTGGAATCCCAGAAGCGAGAACCAAATTGCTACCATCCCTATTAGTTAGATCGTTAAGTGATCTACGGTTATGTATCCCCTGCGATCTAACTGAAATTAGCCTTACAATTTCTTGCCCCTTCTATGAAAAACTGAGGAGCTAATTACAATAATAAGAAAAAAGTGATACGTCATTCAGTGCAGATTCTGTGCAATATCCGCATAACGAAATCGGGTTTGCTTTCCGAGCTGATTTAAATTTTTTTATAATGAAAATCAATCTTAGGGTCAACCTCTAGTTGCCCATTATTAATTTTCGTTATGAGGAGCAATATCTACCTTTTATCGGGCTCAAACTTAACTACAGAAATCCACATTCCATCTTGGGAATTCTGTGACTTCCTTAAGATTGTGGATTTCTTCGGCAAAGTTACTAAGGAAAGAGACTTAAGAGGTGACCATCTCAGTTATTTTTTGTTCTTTGTTATTAATATTTACACTTAAGACTCATTGCATGAGTTCCTGCACCATGGCGGGTCGCGCATGCAATGTGTGTCAGCAAATTTACTGATGTTTTAGTTGGTAATAGAGATTTATACGACTCATTATATGCGTTCCTTGACGGGTACCTTGACAATTCGTGCATACAATGTCTGTCGGAAAATTTACCGATATGTCACAAGCTTTAATCCTTCTTACTATATCACATATTCATCCTTTGCTCCTTTTGAATTACCAAATTTTAAGGCTAGATCACTGACATTCCTGAGATTCCAAGATATTGGGTCGCTTATGAATGAGCGAGGAACTCTCCAGTACAGCCCTAGATTGCAATTCTAACAGCCAAGGAAAATAAGGAAGCCCCATAAAAGTTTATTTTATGAATTAGTTAATTTTAAATCTTGTGTGCTCTCTAGTTTGGCTTACCCTTGTGTTCTTCTTCCTTTCTAACCGAAGATGAGCTTGATAAGCTTCCGTCCATGACGAATTTAGCGAGAGTTCGCGAGGAGTCGAGAGCCAAAAGACGCTTCGTTTCTAATGCCTGGCACCGACTGACGATCTCCTCGATCCTTGTTAAATGCGAGAGGTCCTAGTCTCGCCGACTCGTATGTCCCTACTTATCAGTGGTTGCGCACGCAACCGATTGTGTTTCTCGTAATGTTACGTGTGATCCATATAACTCTTTCGGCCCGGAATTTGTCAGTTATTTAATAGCGTATTAATTTTATTTTTCGCCCGCTCTTAATATCTTTCTGAATATATTTTTCCAAATTATACTGAACAGTTTCAACTTATAGATGTCGCTAGAAATATCCACACATTTCTATGATTTGGCATCTATCTTATATTTTTCTATAGAAAAATTCCTTCAAAAACACACAATTCCATTCTGAAAAAATAATAGCATCATAGTTGCTTACCTCAGTAAATATGTCAAGCTTCGTTTCAAGTAAATCGCATTTGCGGCATTCGTTCCTTTTCTTATTTCATTAAAATAAAAAAAAAAGTTGAAACTCATCGATTGCTGCTTGAAACTTATGGTGAACATTCTCCAGTGATTAGAACATGTGAGACATGGTTTCGTTAATTTAAGAGTGGAGATTTCGATTTAACAGACAATGAACAACCTGGTGCAGCGAAAAAGTTCGAGGACGAGGAATTGCAGGCGTTATTGTATGAAGACCCAACCCAATCGCAACAACAATTGGCAAAAACACTCAATGTGACCCGAGAAGCAATTTGTTAACATTTAAAGCCATGGGAAAAACATAAATGTTTGAAAGGAAATCTTTTCTACATTGAATTGTCAGAGAGGGCGAAAAATGGATTTATTTCGAGAACCCGAAGCGGAAAAAATCATGGCTTTTACCTGGTAAGCTCGGCCCATCGAGTCCAAGGCCAAATCGCTTTGGTCGTAAGACAATACTCTGTGTTTGGTGGGACCAGTGTGCTGTGGTGTACTTCGAGTTATTAAAACCTCGTGAGACGGTGAATGCGGATCGCTACCGACAACAAATTATGAAATGGAATCATGCGTTGATCGGAAAACGGCCGGAATGGGCCCGAAGACATGGCAAAGTTATCCTACAACATGACAACGCACCGTCTAATATCGATAAAGTGTTAAAGAACACATTAAAAGCATAAAATTGGAAAATATTATGGCAGCTGCCGTACTCTCCAGACCTCGCCCCGTTTAACTATCACCTTTTCGCATCGATGGGACACTTACTTGCAGAGCAGCGCTTCGCCAATTTTGAAATAGTCGATAAATGGCTCGTCGAATGGATTGAGTGTTTTCTTATTTGAAAAAACAGCAAACTTTAACTAACACGCCTGATAGTTAAATAGAACAGATTCCACAAGTATGGAACGAATCGTCGATTCGAAGTCGAAACGACGTCGTTTTTTAGCGTCCAAAAAGGTGGAGATTTCCGTCGATTCGTATCGAGGTCGATTAAATTGTCGATTCGACGTCAAAATGGCTGTCGTATCAACGTCCATTACATTTTTTTTCGACGCAAAAAAAATTATTCAAATATTATTTTTAATATTTTTAATTAAGTATCTAGAATATATTTAATTTATTGCAGAAATACAATCATTTCTGGGAATATTACCTTAATTTTTTGTAAGAATACCCTAACCTACAAATATACAACTCATTGGCACTTTTCTAAAATCAACTGTAATGTCGCATAACCTAAAAGTGAAATAAAAAACTGAAGGTAGCTTTTCATTTTTTCCGTAAAACCGCTTCTTTGGCAATGGTAAATATTAGGTCCCTCTTTGAAGGTGGTAAAATTACAAGAAATATTTTTTACAGTGTGTGCAATGACCATGCTCCTGATGTTTCGGAAACTCTTCTAAAGTTTCAATTCTTTTTGAAACTCATCAATTCTACTAAATATTTTTTAAAGTTTCTTTTCAATCTTACCCAAATAAAAAACATTGCTTAAAAACCTTCTACACTTTTTTTCAAAGTTTTAGGAAATAGTTTGATGTGTTTAATTCTCTTTTTTATTTTTCTCACAAAGTACATTTTTCAAAATAAAAAAATTATTAAAAATTTGCACACGAATGTTAGAAAAGTAATAATTGTTTTCTAATCTGTTTATACCTTTTATTATTTTAATCTTTAAAAATGATTTAAATTTTTCCTGATTTTTTTTAATTCTGCAAAATGAAAAAAAAAATTGCCTTGAAAATTTTTCAGATTCTTTGACCATTTTTGAAATCTTGCGTAATTTTATGAAATATTTTAAAATAATTCCTAAAAGTTGTATTTTTAAAATTAAAAATTATTTTAATTATTCCTCAGAACCTAAAAAATTTTTGTTTCATTTACGCGAAAATTTAAATAAATCTTCACAAGCTTTAATTATTTTCGAATCGTTTAAAAAATTCTAAATATCTTTTTAACTTACTCAAATTTAATAGTACAGTTTTTATACCAACATATACATTAAAAAGTGTGTAAGAAAATTGTATACGAAGCCCTAATAAGAACTATTTTATATAATTTAAGATATAAAAAAATCGGATTATAATCTTTTTAATTTTTGCTAGGAATTTTAAGAAAAATATTCTTATATACTTGAAATCTTTTGACATTCCTCTTAACCTTCCAAAGTTTAAAAAAAATTCACACGAAACTTGAGAAAAATCTGTTTGCAATGTTTCCAACCTTCTAAGCTTTCTATTACACAAAAATTATCAAATTTTTCCAGATTTTCTTTTAAACTTAGAAAAATTTAAAATATTGCCTTAAAATATTTTAGATGCTTCTTGATCAATTTTCAAAATTGTTTAAAATCTTTTTAGATAATCCCTTAAAATTTAATGATCAAAATAAAATATTATTTCAATTATTCCTAGGAAGCAAAAAGAAACTTTAACAAATTCTTTAAAAAATCTTTACAGGTCCTAATTATTTTCGAATCATTTCAAAATTTCTGAAAATCTCTGAATCTTACTCAAACTTAAAAGTACTTTTTTTTAACCAACATGTGCCCACAAGAGAAATATGCAACACGATTTCACAAGAAAGGGTAATAAGAATAATGTTCCTTAATTTTTCTCAAATTATGTAATATGGCAAAATTATAAAACCTTGTTTCAAGAACTTTACATGCATAAAAAAAAAAGTTAGGAAATAATAAAAATATTTGTGTAATTTTTTTTCAGTTTTCTCTATTATTCATTACAAAACAATCTTTTAAAATTTTTGGCTCTACACTACGTGTATACATGCTGCGTTGGAATGTTTTTTTCTCAGATGGGAGAGCAATGGGAGCTGAATAATTCAACGTTCTGGAAGAACTGTTCCAAAATATTAAATCTATAAACGTTAAACCCAGATTTGACTGTAGTTCACAGAGTACTGGTTTTAATTACTCATAAATATAAATTTATAACAAATTTATTGAAATAGATCGAATATAGATAGATAGATGATAAAATATTTCTTAGAGGCCCAATACCAGTGTTTGATGTTAGAATACGACAGAAGCCTCTGTCTATTGGATTGTCAATAAGTATAGAAACCACTGTATCGAAATCAATTTTTATAACGCGAAATTATTTAAAAATACGAGAAAAATGAGGTCTAGAATATCCAACCTCCTTATTACATGTGAGGTGCGCTGCCAATTGCTCCACCGCGGCACCAACAGCAAAAAGTTTACAAACTGGATTTCCTGAATTTCGATTTAATTTATTTTTTATAGCTGTTATTATTTTAATATAATTTTAATTATTTTAATATTGTGTACTTTAAGAAAAATTTAATTATCTGTTTGTTATTGCAGAATTAGGTACACAATCCGAATGTTCGTCTCCTAGTGAACCTGCTCCTGGTATTCATCATTGCAGACCTTCTTCTTCTTCTCTTGGCAGACAATCCCCTGAATGGTCTCTTTCTCTTGCCGGTCCTCATTCTTTCGCCAGCTCCCCTACACGTGCCACATCTTCTATTCGTGCAAGTACCAGTTCTCCTGCCAGGGATCGTTCTCCTTGTATACTTGGATATGCACTTCGTAATCTTGAATTTATTCGACTTATTCCCCACTGTAATCCTAACCGAATATTTGAACTTCGAAGATACACTTTCCCTCCCAATTCACCACTTCGATTAAAAATCCGTAACGGTTACCTTGTCTCCATGCCAGCAGAAGAACAAATTGTATTATCAACGCCCGATGGTGACGTATGTGCAATAATGCAATCATTATCAAACGGACGCACTATTTTACGTGGAATATTTTTACATGTCACTGCGACGGGAACACGGGCAAAAATTAACATGGTCAGCGGTGCTTTTAAGGAACTCACCCCAGAAGAAATATCTGAATGTGTAGTAGGTGTCCACAGCTCAATCAAGAACGATTTTAGTATATTTCGTGTGTAAAATACTAATATTCAGATCGAGAAATTATATAAAGTAGTGAAAGAAAAATGTAGCAAATCCCTTAAAATATCATGAATTTAATTCATATTACTTGATACAGTACATGTTAAAATAGGTTCGATTTTTATATTTTCTGCAGATGTTGAGATCACTTTTTAATTTCTACAATCACGAAATCATTCATTTTACACTGCTCAATTTAAAAATATTTTAGTTTTATAATTTTGAATTTCCATTTTCATTTTTAAGCGTAAAAATTGATTGCACAAGACAACTGTGAAACTGTTTAACAATAAATATTAATTTAAAATTAATTTAAAAATGTTTGAAAGATTTATGAAAAAATAAAAATTTTAAAAATCACAATTTAAAAAGCCTTTAAATCTGTCAACTGTGAAATTGATAGAAGTTTAGGATTTGAAATTTTACATTTTAACGGCTCAGTTTCTGTTACTTTAAACGATGGAATTTATAACTTGAACTGCTCAAATTTTTAAATTCGGATGACCCAGAAAAATGAAAATTTTCTATATAATGTTGAAATCTATTATATTGAATAAAGGCGTTATTATTTTGGTATATCGTTAAGAGATTGCTTATGTATGCATTGCGTATTAAATTATAAGTTAACGTTTTATTATTATATAAATTAGAAAAAATAATAATTTAAGGAAAATAATAAGATAACAAATAAATTCAATAGTCCAAGCAGGATTTTTTTATTTTATTGAACAAAATAATAGTTTGAAACAGAAACCTCACGTAAGACATTTTTTACCGACTTTCAGCCTAAGTAAAGATTCGAAAAACTTACCAGGCCACTCATCCCCGTTCGCACAGAAATTCTTAAATAATTGAGTAGAAAAATTGAAAAAAATGAGTTTTTAAAAAATGGTCAGCATTTTCATTAAAGTGTGATTATTTTTTATTTTGCATACGTATTAGGTATTTATATTTTCTTCTCTGATTATACTAAAGTTTCGGGTATTCTTTCAAAATCATTCAAAAATTTCTTTAAAAACATTAAAATTGACAAACTGGCGCCTGTTCAAAAAAAATTTAAAGAGTAAATTTAATGGCAGAATATTTTTTTCAAAAAAATAAAAATGTATGTTTTTGGCGGAATGTTATACTCTCCTGGTTTAATGTATTTATCAAGCTTATGTGCAGTTCTAAAATTAGATTTGATGTTATAGTGATAATGATACATCTGACGACAATCAATATTCCTTTAAAAATAAACTTTTATATATGCGTTTGTTGATGTAAAAGGATCCTTCTTTGGATCTCTCTAGTAAGTTAAAGGAAAATCACCAAAATAATTCAAAAAAATTTAATTAATTATTTTTTAATTATGGCTCCATCTAGTATTAATAGATGTTAAGAATTTTCTGTCCTTTCAGAAGTTTACTTAGAGCGATAGGGTTGATTTCAATTTTGCGGCGGCTGAAAATGTTTATTCATTGATCAGTGGTTATTATCTCTCTAATGATAAGTCTACAAAATTATTCTTAGCTACTAATTTCTAGGGGTTATAAATTCAATTTAAATTTAAGTATGCTCCCCCGACACGCGCCTTCTTTAGCGCTATTTTAAAAATTTAAAGCAAGCAACCATTTATTAAAAAACTCAGCTGCAGTAAAAGCAATGATTTGTCTCGCTCTTCGTGAGAATGCCGTATCCTTCATTTTGAGTATAAAATGTTAACCTTAAAGATGATGAATACCTTGAAAAAACACAAAAAAATACGATCTGCGATCTGATAGTTGCCAGGAAAGTAAAAAAAATGTGTTGAGATTAAAGGAGATTACTTTGTAGTTCGATTTATTATTTTAAGAAATCAAAAATTCGCCTTTCATGGTTTAATTAAAGAAAAAAATTTTCGTCGATGAATGAAGGCAAATGTGTTAAAACTTTGGTCAAGTGTGTTGTGCGACGTTTCGTTGGCATTTGTTCGCCAACCTTGTCAGGCTAATTTCTTAAAACAAAGAAACACTGCATATAAAATCACTATTTTCACAAGCACACAGTATGAGTTAAAAACAAATTTAAAAAAAATAAATTACCGTCAACCTTTAGTAAATTAAAACATAAATTTTTCTAAGGCGTTGTAGACCAATCGATACGAAAAAGGCCGGTAATTAATTTGTAGACCTATATTTTAGCCTCTTGTCTATGTATCTGTTACACTCTTGCTCAACACTTTTTTATATTAAGAAAAGAATAAAAAGCTTTGAAAATCAGCATGTTAAATTTTAACGCCATTCAGCGGGAGAAATGCAATTTAAAAAATAAATTTAAACAGAAACAATGTCTTTTTACATATATTTTGATATATCTGAATATGGGTTGGAAAAAATTCTGTAAAATGGTGACAGTTTCGTAGCTGAACATCGAAACAAATTTATTATTTATGTTTAAAATGGCCGAAACTCCAAAAAATTTTATTTCGGAAACCGAAAGGCAACAATATTTTAACAATTTGTTATAAAATTATAAAATACTATAAAATATTAAAAATTAAAAAAAAATAATAAAATATTGCAACAAACATTTTTAGAAATTACAAGAACGTAAAAAATGACTACAAATGTATAATTGCTCAATTTTCCACCAAATTGCTTTAAAATTTAACTTTTTGATATTCCATGTTGTAAATTATTTTAAGTGTGCAAAAATGTTTTCGAGAAAACGATTGTGCCTAAAAAACAAGGAAAAAACAAAAAATAGACTTATACAGGTCTTTATGCAGCAGTGACTTCTTTAATGCGAAAAAATTACGATTTTACAAAAGCTCTGACGAGTTTTCTTGAAAAATTCATTATAAAATCGCTTATATCTGCTTTTTTTGCTTATCTCTTATTTTGATATTATATTTTTGTTTTTTTCCTTAGCTCTAATTATTACTTCGTTGCTATTCGTAGTGCCTTAATTGTATATAAGAACCGGAATTATTTACCTACTGCAACTACCAGAAAGACTCACGATATATACATATTATATGTTTACCATATTTATTAATAATTTACTTCCTGACAATTTAACTACAATTAAAGAAAGGACGAGTAGGAAAGATTTACTGTGACTTTCTTTCTTATTACAAATCATAATAATATTATCAATAATAACCCTATTATAATTATATTTTGATTATTCATTAAATTATTTATGTCTTTCATTATCATGATAATTTTTTATTATTTAATCAATTAAGCTGTACAAAACTCTATTAACATTGAACTTAGTTCCGTTGGTATTCTGTAAGCTTTAATTATGTAGCGATAAGGGAGTTTTTGCATTTTTCTTGATAAATAAATCCGGGTGGAATTCACATTTGAATCTTTATTAAAGCTTGCAAAATGTTTCAAGTTTGTAATATCTATTAATATCGATTAATAAAAATCCAGCTATGCGCGAGCACGCATCAATTTTGTGGAACCCCGCCAGACTGTTTAATGACCACTTTACCCTTTTTCTTACGATTTCAAGTATAGTGGTACTGTCTTCGTCATTTCTGCAACGACTTTAAAGTTACGAGTTCATGATTTTCATAGGTCTACGTGATTTTGTGAAGACTTCACGAAAAATTCTAACGTTTGAAACGTTCGACTTCAGAGTGAATAGCCCCTCAGGTGGAACGATAAAGTTTTAGAATAAAATAAATTAGGCCACCGGGCAACTTTCATCCGTGGGTAAAAGAAAAAGAGTTAAACAGCAGTTGAGAACACATAAAAAAAAGCATTGGTCAAGGTTTAATTTCAATTTCTCCCTAGGCCGATAGAGCTGGATGGTCGTAGGTAAACAGTCAGGTATGCCTGAAGTTAGGCACGTGTTAGACTTTATTTTTTTTAGTGACGACAGAAAATGGATGCGGAGCCCTTCGTTGAGCTTGGTTGGAAAAAAACTGACGAGTGTACCTACATGGTGTAGTTTTATGCCGAATTCGCCCGGCAGCAAGGTCAGGTGGAAGAGTTGCGTGCACCAACATTTATAAAGACAAAATTGAGAACGGAAAATTAAAAAAAATATACCAGGATGAAACTGGTTGGAAAAAAGAGAGTGCCTGGATATCAATGAGTCATTTCTGGCCCACAGCTGTGTCCATATCCGGGCTCGTTTAATTTGCCGAGCTACATCGTAAACAATAAGCACCAATCTAAGAGGGTCGTAGTGGCAGAGGAAAGGACCCTTGAAAACTATTAAATTTGAAAATTTGCAGGACAGACATTTTAAGGGTTTCTTTCGTCTGACGTCCATTACAGTCATCGCAGTATGTCAGGGAGTGATTTATTGTAGTTTACACAAGATATAATTTAAAACTCAGTTTAATTGATGTGTGTGTGCCTACTGCACATTCAAGGATTTCTTCTGTAGTCAAAACTTCAATTGTACCGCTGTTCATATTTATTTTCACCCTTGTTGATCCGGAATGAGTAGGTTTAAATATTCCACGGAAAACCGTGTGTCTGCTTAATGTTTTTTGCAATATTGCACAAACGTCACCACTAGACGTTGATAATACAATTTGTTCCTCGGTTGGAATGGGCTTAAGACCATCATTTCGGGTACGCAATCGAATTGGTTTATCCAAAGGGAAAACGTATCTTTTAAGTTCGAATATCCGATTTGGATTATGCAAGGAAATAAATCGAATAAATCTAAGTTTTTCAGAAGGATATCCAAATATGCTCGATAAAGTTTTTTTCAAAGGAGTTGTGTATCTAGCACGACGAGGTGAATCGGCAGGCGTTAGAGACCAGGCGGAAGAATGATGTCCAGCAGAAGAAGAAGAAGGTCCATTATGATGAGTTCCAGAATTAAAATCACCATCAGGTAAACGCTTTGATGGTAGACTTGATTCTGCAAAATGAAATACAAAATTAATTTTTTTTCATACCTCGTAAATTTCACTTGTTGACGGGCTTTGCTCCATCGAACGTTTTTGGACACCTCCACTATCTTCAAATTGACGCAAACGATTGTGCTGCCACTCATTGTGTATTGCCATGAAATTTTCCGTGATATTCAAAAATGTTCTTCTTTCGACTAAAATTCGCCTTATATCACAAAAATTTAATCAACCGCCAAAGGGTGTACAAAGACAGAACGCAAGGACACGTGGTGATTAAGAAGGGTGACAGGAGCCGGATTGAGCTCAACCATAGAAAGGCAACGTACGAGCCGGAGTATCCCGCAGCAAACTAGTCGGGCATCGAGCTGGTATACATAAAGGAGAAGTTAAGGGAAGATTCCCGACTAAACCACGAAAAAGCCGAGCAGAACCGCCAAAAACATGCGGGACGGATGGCCCGTGAGAAAATTAAGCAATGGTTGACAGAAGAGGCCGAATATACACGCCACGAGGAAGTGAAGCATAGATTTAGGAAGTAAGCAGGTCAAAGGCACCGCGAGGTAGATGAAATCGATGTCGCGAGGCGGGCGCAGTGTTGATCAAGAGCGACGTCGAGGCACCTAGCCAGAAACAGTTGGCTAAGTCCCTGACGAGGCTACTCTTTCTAGTAGTCCAGGACAGTCTATTCATCAGGCATGGACGTGTATCTGGATCTCAAAGAGCTACGATTAGTGGTAACTGCACCAACTGCGAAGGGGGAAACCTTTGCCAATACTAGTGGCCTTCCCCGAAACTCCTCACCTAAAAAAGCTTCAAATTTTTCCCTTTATTTCTCTTATTTTTAATTTCTTTTTATTGTTTACGATAGTAACATTATAATTTTTTCTTTATGTATCAAAGAGTTGCCTTTTTTTCTTGTTGAAGTTTAAGCGACTTGAGGACTTTAAATTAGAAGGCTCTGTAATAAGTTTGGAATGATATCTGGTCCAATAATAAAGAGGGTTTCCTGAGCAAGGTTTTATTTTATTTACCTACCCCTGGAATTATGTGCGTTAGTATTAAGAACAGCAAGAAATCTTTCGTCGAGCGGGATCCAAACAGAACTTCATAGTGAAGCAAGACTGTAGTTGAAGTCGCAGGGTCTAGATTTATAGCGTTCCTGCCATTAGCCACGATGGTTCAGGTTAAAAAATCGGTACTCTGATGGATCTGAAGCAAGAACTACGCAAGTCAGGACTATTCAAGTCGAGGACCCGCATATGGCTTACCTAGAGCTTTTTTTGTTACTAATCATGTCGGATTGCGATACTGTAGAGGCTGATGGTAGAGCAAATATAAGATCCCATCGCGGGTCAATAGAGTCTGTGGGCTTCGAGTAATTCCGAAAGTGTTGTAGCATGTATTCCGAAGTCAAACTCAGGTAATTTTATGATAAACTTTCCTATTTCTCGACCAGACGAAAATGAACCTCGAAGCGTTACGTGTCCTAAGTCATAGTAGCTACCGTTAAGCCAAGATCTCAGCCTTTAATAATAACTCGATAAAAAACCCAATTTAATTTAAATAAAAAAAATCAGAGATAGCTACGAAAATTAAATTGTAGTGAGTTAGTGGCAAGATAGAGGATTCGAGGTGCATTTATAAAGCGAGCTGATAATAAAGATAACGAAAAATCATTTATATGCAAGTCATTCGACTCCAAACCAGGAATATGCTAGCTCGATTAGGAAATTAAAACTTGCCAGCCGGCATACTGAACGGGTGGCCATTCTCAACCGGCCAATGGAAGTTTCATTAGCTCATTGAATAGACCCAATCAGTACAACGGACGCAAGAAGAAGACGCGTATTCGCGAAGCTAAACTATTGCACATCTTCCGTTTCAACAAACGAATCAACAGGTGCGAGAATCAACTCACGAAGGCTACGTTGAAAGAAGCGTTACGAAACTGAACTCATGCAGAGAATTGCTGTGTAGACCGTGCGTGGTGTTGAAGCCCAGGATTCAAAGCAAGGGCACGTTCCGAATGACTCCGTATGGCGTCAGTGCAACGCGTGGATGTTCATGACTTAAAGTACGTATTGTGACCAACTTGAGTTTGAATAATTCTGGCGTAAAAAAACGCTGTTATAATTTCTAAAAATGTCCAAGACTCAAATTTTAAGTTTTAGTCGGTGATTACTGCTTTCGAGCGCAAAAGCGGTGATCGCCTAGAAATTCTCAGATTTTCTCGCTTAACTTTAAGTCGTGGCATGATAAAGTATACTTACGAAAAAAAGCGCAAATCGACATGTTGTAATCTATAAAATCTCATGCCTAATTTGAGCCAATAAAACTTAAAAAATATTAGCGGGTTCCCAAAATATGATGTAAATCAATTACTAGTGCCTTTGCTGGTTGTATCGACGGTAGTGTTCTGTTTAGAAAAATTTTCTTAAAAGCATTGGAAAAACGGTGAAACGCATATCTAGTATTTTCTATTTTAAGAGATTAATAATAGTTTCAAATTTTTAACATCGGGTTATTACCACTTTTTTTATAAATTCATATTTGTAGCAGAATGACATACCTTGATGAGTCGCATTTTCATTACTCATCCCGAAATTTTCTAGAAAGTCCCTTGTTTTGGGCAGCATGCCTGATGATATTTCTGTGAAAAGGCAAACAAGGTTAATAAATTAATAACTTTTGAAATGAATAAAAAGTATTTGAAGCGTAATTTAAGTTTTATAATTTATTCCAAGCAAGTCGGCTACGAAAAGTCACATGAATTAAGATATCAGATTTTGTACCAATAATTTAAAAAGATATCTGAATTTATAGTTGTGAAACTTGTAAAGAGCTTACGTCACTTTGGCCAATATAATGTATCTACCAGTTAACTTGAAACCAAAAAAACAACCTATTTGCACACTCATTTTACGTTTTACTCATGCTAATATGCCAACAATAATTTTAAAACGTTTTTGTCAAAAATACCTGTCCATTTTTTACTGACCAATTAAATTAAGAATGATGTCCAAGTTAAAAATTATAATGTAAAGAATCCTCATTTTTAAAACTGTTAAATAAACTAATTAACGCAAAATGTTGAGAAGAGCGTAACTAAAGAATATTCTGATATATCGTATATATATTATATTCTGAGTTATTTGCGTTTCTTCCTTTCGTGAGTACAGCCAAAATGTAAAAGAATTGACAGTCAAGTTATAAAATTGTATTATTTCAATTTCATGAACTCAATGTGTACAATGATGTATACACAAAAAAGAGAAAAATATCAGTCTGAAAAATATTGTTCAGGCATGACTTGTACGTAATTAAAAATCTGTCAAGGTTATTTATGTTAGATAATGCCTTTATCTTGAGGAATATTAATGATTTAGCACTCGGACTTCCAGAAAAAAATTTATTTCTGTTATAATTCTTGCAAAACTGGCATACCTTTTTTGCCGAAAAATGTAACTTTTGATTTGTTAATGCAACTTTTTAACCTCAAACGTAAAGCTTTTCATTGGTATCATCATTAATTTTATGTAACATAATAATAAATATATCTCTCAAGACTGTACTTTTGATCTGTCTTATTACAGATTGTCATTAATAAGCAAGAATAGTGAATATAGCCAAATTGCACAATATATAGGGGCACTATTCAAAAATAAAAAATTCCAATTCTGAGTCAATATGTTTAGTTGTAGATGCAAGAGTCTTTAAAAAATATGTTTTTATTTTTACAGTTATAAGTCACACCAAAATCGGGAGTATTTTCTTACGTTTAACTTTTTTAGTTATTAATTTTTTGTAACATTGTTATCTTTAAAAAATCTGCCCGTTGCAAAGGGATATTTATATGGCGCGCTTTGCGCATGACTCATCAGTAAGTCGATAATGGTATTTTGCATTAACATATCTTTGAAATAAACCTTATATCAAAATGAGGATGATTTTATTGGAAACACAATAATACAAGGTTGCCTGCAAAAATCTGTTTTAAATTCCGAACGTCGAGTTTTAAAACGCGGAATATTGATTCGAATGAAGATGTGCGACAGAGTCGTGTAAGTAAACTACTTAAAAAAAGACAAAATTTTAGTCAGAATTAAAAAAAAAAAACTTTCTGGTCCAGA
Source organism: Druon quercuslanigerum (assembly GCA_010014905.2). Classification (NCBI taxonomy): domain Eukaryota; kingdom Metazoa; phylum Arthropoda; class Insecta; order Hymenoptera; family Cynipidae; genus Druon; species Druon quercuslanigerum. Next base: position 27,555 of record JAAAKG020132467.1, read on the forward strand.
AACGCCATTATTTTTATAATTAAAAAAGTGCACATCCTATTGAAAAAAATTATATATCCTCGCGTAAGGTGGTTCTAAGAAAATTTATAGATATAACTTAGGTGAAAATTTTGGTTCAATAAAATATTATTTGGATGGAAACTTCTGATGTGTCTTATGAGGGTTTATATTTTTCTGGCACTTGCTTCCCTTTTTCTTAACACACCTCCCACACACTTACTTGGTGGTGGGAGGGGGACTTACAGTTTAAGGTGGGTTCTGAACCACCAAGAGCAACATTCTCAACTTTTTAGTTAGAGAAATTTTTCCTCTAAAGGTACCGGTCCCACGACTCTCCGGAGATGGACTCCCTTACTAGGCTAAGTCTTCACCGCATGGGCCACCGAGGCTCTTCCAGAGTGCGAGGCGGGAAACGAACCCGCAAGCCGACAGAGTGGGTCCAAATCCTGCACTTTAGCCCCCACGACCATCGTCCTACCAAAGAAAATATTATTTTAGCTTGTGTTGTTTTCCCAAAAAGTTTATTTCTTATTTTTTTAATATGTTTTAATGACAAGCGTTTATAATAAATTTGTAGATATAAATTGGTATAACGACTTTTGCCTTTTAATTTTATTCGTACCTTGTGTCGATTTTCAAAATGTATAATTTTTTTCATTTTTAAAGGTATTTTATAAAATTAAAACTGTAACTACGCGTCCTATAAAAAATCATTGATGACACATTTGGATGCGTCTTCACTCTTTTTTGGATGAGCCACTTTTCGCTATTCATCTTTTCCATAGCTTGTGTCGTTTGTGAAATGTGTAGCTGTTTGTTGGATGAACAACTTAGGGCTTATTTTTCTTTCTTCTTAGCTTTTGTGATTTGTCCAAAAATTTTTGGTATACAAAAATCCGCAAAATGGACTTTTTGATTAATTTTTGTAGGATCCAAATTTAGATTTTCAATTTTCCACAACAATTTTTAAAAATTGTACAATAATCTTGTTTATAAAATAGAACATACATCTACACTCAATATCCACTCTTATTGAACAGTTTTATAATCTATAATCGATTAAACATCTTAGTTGAATTTACAGTTTCACGGAATCACTAACGATCTTTCGCGTTGGTAGCTTTCACTAACACTTAAGTGCGAGTAAGCAGTATGATATATAATAATTATATTAATAATTATGAGATGTTTATTAAAAATACTTTTGCACTCGAAGTTCAGATTTTTCTTTTAATCCTCAATTTAAAATAACAACCAGTGCTTGCGTGCTTGAATTGATGCTACGGAAGCAAGTCTCCGATGGTGAATTCATTAATAGGGGATAACTAAAAAAATACGAAGTTTCGTCGGTCTGTTAACTGATAATTATTTGAATTTTTTAATCAACACGCCATTACAGATTCCGACTGGTTTCACGAATTCGGGACAAGTGACAGAAAAGTGATAAATATTTTTTGTGGCTAAAAATTGTAACTTTCAATTTTGTCCTGATTATACAAATTTTTTTCCTGATGTGGCTAATAGCTGATAACAAATTAAATTTAAAACAGTGTTATAACATATAGTGGGGACCACTGTTATTATTACCTTAAATTTTTCCCCTATCCCTAAAATCCATTCCAATACCACATGCAGTATTATCTGATATATTTTTTAAATAGCTTATTTCTTTCAAATTCAGAAAAAGAGGTTTAGGAACCGGATAAAAAAGGAATTTTAGATTTTAATTATGTTTAATTCTTTTGAATCTTTTTTTATTTACTGGAAAGTAAATGAGGAGGGTTTTCAATATTCTTGCTGCAGACTTGTCTTACTTATACTTCTGTCTGTATAATTATAATGAATTAATATAAACACATGTTTAAATTTGCCCCCTACTTGAGATACGCATGCGCGTCAAGCTGTAAAAAATTGTTTTAAATTAGTAATTGCCCTATCACTATTTTAAAAATTGTTCTACACTTTTCTAATTATTTCTTAAAAAAAAAATTTATTTAGACAATGATTTATTGTCTCAAATCCAGTTTTTATTATAATATTAATAATAAACTGGCAATTTAAATTATACATGTTATCTTTACGCCGGCTTAAAGAATTGATATGTATTTAAAAACTTATAATTAACATGAGCCTATTTTAAAATATCTTTCTGGACTAGAACTTTTGAAATTGTAAACATATACTTTCGCTTTTTTATTTATAAATGTATGTTTATAAAAGTATTCTAATGTAATATCACAGTGTACCCGTTATTAAAATTTCTATCCAACGAAAATTTAAGTTCCCTGCTGCTCTTAAAAATATTTGACTTTAATGCCATTTTAATTCGAGACATTTTAGAGTTATTGGATAAAATGTGCTGGGATTATTTGTTGTTGAATAAAATTATTGGGTGGCAAACGTAATCAAGAGTTCAGTTTAGGAGACATGTGTGACTATTTTATTCTAATATTTAATATTATAGCTATTTAAATTAAGACATCTTGGATTTTTTTCGCTAAAAGTGCACGTGCATAGATAGAAATAAAGATGTGATATATAATACTCACCAATAGAATAAAGGATGATTGCTAATGCGAAGACTTGAGTACGGGCAATCCTCATCTTTTTTTGTATAGAAAAAAATGATAAATGTATAAATATTCCATAATGAATTTCTCCAACAATGTAACCAGTGATTATTTATTTTCTTCATTAGCTTATACAGTATATACTATTACCGTTATCTTCTACATTAAAAACATCAAGGTTTATCTGATGAGTTATTTACATTTGATAAGAGTCAGTTTCAGTTACAAAGATTTTGCTATAAGCTTCCTTGAAAGCAGCTTGTCGCTTTATCTCGAACAATGTAGTACATGAGAACGAAATCATTGGTGCTGTATAAGCAACAATATTCTATCTTTCGAGAGACTTTTCAAAATATCCTGGACGAAGATGGTACTGTGTCATCGGAAGCGATGTGGACGATCAGAGATTATTTGAAGAAACTCCTTTGAAAAAATGTCCTTTTTGATTATGAGCAAATAGATGTTTCGACCATATAAACAACTCTCAAAATGTCTGCAAACACCAGATTTCAAAGCAACATGTGCTAAACAAACTATTCGAATATTAGTGGAACAAATCAGAAATCTCAGCTCTGATGACTTATTCTAAGATTTCCGATCACACAAATGACTTGGTGATGCAATGCAAACTTGTCGATCTGGAACGCCGAATATAAAAATTCCTAAACGTTTGGAACAAACTTCCCCACTGCCGTCGGTAACGTTCATAATTTTTGATTAGCTCCAATAAATGATAAGCCCAACCGAAAATTTTCTGAACGAAGTTATACGCTTGCTCATTTCAATATTGATGGTTCCCGCATATGTCATATATGTTCTGTACTCATTGCGAAATTGGAATATGATGATTGTCAATTGCTCTGTCAAACATTTTTTGAAGCCCCAATGCATTTCGTTTCGGCGCCACTGCAAAATATATTCAAAGATTTTATGAAACTTTATAAGTTTCATTTGATTTAAAGCATTGCAAACAATTCCACTTTATTCCAAAGAATTTTTTATTCTTTCACTGAATATCATGGATTTCAAGGGAATACAGGAATTTAATGGCATCTCATGGGAAGTTTAGGTAAGAAAACTTTGCAAGCCTTCACTACAGTTTTCACTCAGAAACAAGAGTCAAGCATGAAAAAATTGACAAGTTAAAATATTTCTATTTGAAAATATAAATCAACGTGGTGCTATCATTAAAAATGCTAAAAACTAAAGAATAAATCATTAAGTGAATTTTTAGGATTACATGATGATAGGTAATTTAAATGCACTGAAATCTAAATGATCACAGGCTTTCTATTTAAATTGATTTGGCTTTAAATTGCTTTGTTTCAAATATTTAACTAAAATTTTAAAATATCAAACGAACAGTCAAATATCATTAGGTATTTAAACAATGTAATTTTTTATTTTAAGCATTTCAAATGAAATAACGATTTAGAAGTTACATACAGAGCTAGTGTTCCAATTCTGGAAGTCTCTGTAAGTAATCGTCAAATATACTTATTTGCTTCAAATATGTCTTCTTTGAAAAATCTAGGTTCACCGATTTCAGCTATAAAAAAATTTGCCTTAAAAATTATAAAAAGTAGAGTTGTAGACAATGCCTTTACCGAGAACTGTCAATTATTTATTAAGATTCAACTATTTTTACAAATTAATACTAATTGTCAATAATATAAAATTAAATTCCAAAAAGAAAAAAAAATATTGATCTGAAGTCATTTAAAAATATATTTCTCTTCGAAAAATCTGTGACGATGTGAAGAATTGTGGTTCACACATGAAAGATTCTAAAATTCCTTTTGACTATTGTGCTGGTTATTGGACAATCTGCAATTTCATCCGAAGTCAATTCTGTAACCACCCCGCTATTCATGTTTATTTTTGCCCGTTTTGATCGCAAAAGAGTTGGTATATATATTCCACGAAAAGCCACTTTATTGCAAGGGGGTTTTTCCAATATTGCACAGACGTCACCATTGTTCGTCGTTAAAACAATTTGCTCTTCGATTGGAATATGCATGAAAGTAGAATTTCTTTTTCTCAATCGAATTGGTTTATCGGGTGGAAAAACATATTTTCGAAGTTCGAATATCCGATTCGGATTGCTGTGGGGACTAAGACGAATAATTCTAAGTTCTTCAAAACTAAGTCCAAATACGCTATTAAGAGCTTGCGAGGGAGGAGGAGACCTGGACCTGGCTCGAAGAGGTTGCTCAGCAGGTGGTGACAACCTGGTGTGAAGATGTGGTTCAGCAGGTGTTGGCAACTTGGCAGAATAATGAGGTAAGGCAAGAGAAAGAGTCGTATCTGGAGAATGTCTGTCCATAGAAGAAGAAGAAGCTTCACAGTTAGGAACACTAGGATTAAGGTCACCATCAGTCAAGTACTTAGACTGTACACTAAATTCTGTAACAAGAAAAATAGGATTACATTTTTTTTAAATTCGCAAATATATATTGCTACATAAAAAGTAGTAAATCATATTTTAATTGAGAGGCATCGCGTCTATTTTGTACGCCGTATTTAGTAGCGTAATTCCTCTATAATTTTTATGACTCTCCCGGTCCCCTTTTTTATACAGTGGAACGATTAACTACTCGTTTCATCTTCTTGGAAATCCCTTCCCCTCTCTACTCTTGAATCTCGTGTGCCAAACACCCAGGCTTTATTCTCTACACTATCCAGCTCTGCTGCCTTAGACTTTTTCAACTTCCGTATCTGCTTCTATATCTCCTCGTCATTCAGCTCTTATCAATTTGCGTACCTCGTTCTTCTAATCCACTTTTCTCTCCTAATGTGTCTAATCCCGAAATAAATCTTTGAAAAACTCCCTTAATTTCTTACTCCTTATTTTCTCACTTATCACCAACCTTCCCTTTCCTCCCCTTTCTTTAACTTCAGTCCGCTTATTAGGATATTATTTCACATATCTTTCTTCTCTCTTCTCTCTATACTTGACTCTTCTCGCCCAACCCGCTGTCAACTAGTTCCATTTGTTTGCAGGACACTCGTAATTTTAAGCGTTATTTTTTTCAATCTTAACCAGATTTAAAAACAATTTTGATAAAATTTTGCAATCAGACACAATTTAACGAGTGGAAAGCTTGAGTGGAGTAATGAGAATAAAATCTTTAAACGCGCTAGCACTTTGAATAACTTCATTAAAAAGCACATGGGCAAATATGACAGTTCCAATTTATGGCTGTAAGTCCTCTAAGCTTTCAATTACAGGTTCCGATTCAAGTTATAGTATTTACCCTCTTTAAAAAAAATGTAGTTGAAGTGCACGCATTAAACGTACGAAAACGAACGCGAAAGGGGAGAGCGTAGCCGCGCGCCCCGCGCGCGCTCTAAGATGGAGCGCAGCGCGCAATCCCAACGTAACTGCGCAGCGGGCATATTTTTCATTAGGAAATTTAATAGCTCTCTTAAATGGTGCTATTTTTAAATTGTTCCATTAACATTAAACGTTAATAGATAGGATAAGGCACAGCTGGGTACGCGCAAAATTGCTCCGCGTACAGTTAATCGAAAAAATTTTGATTTGCATAAGGCTCACAAGAAATTGAAGGAAATTAAGATATAATAAATGATATTCACCAATTAAATTAATGATAATTGCCAAGGCTAAAACCAGAGTACAGACAATCCACATTTTTTAGTTAGACGACCAAATGAATAATTTAGCAATATCCAATAATGAATTTAATTAACAACGCAACTAGTAATTATTCTGTCTTTTAATTATTTTACAAAATCTGTGCTATAGCCGTTGTGTCGTACATCACATACTTCAAGGTTTTTTTGATTAAACATTTACATTTGATAAGAGTCAGTATCAGTTGAATAATTTGGTTATGACCTTCATTAAATCTGACGTCACTATTTATGCAATCAAACTTTTCTGAAAGAAGGATAACTTGACAGTATGGAAGTTATAGTCATTGGTGTTATTTTGACTTCCTCTGTGATAAAGCAAATATATTTTGAAATTTTTCATATTGAGTAAGGAAAGTTTTCATCAAAGAAGAATCATAAAATTGTAAACAAAAAAAAGTAGAAACATCGGAGATTAAATTCACTGCTAGTTTAAATTTCCTTTGGTTTTTAATAAAATGTAAATAAAATATCAAACATAGTAAAATTTATTCATCTTCGATAATAACAAACTACATACCAAAGAATTGTATGTATCAACAAAGATATTTACATCTGAAAACTTAAGAACATAGTTGCTACCAATATGTGATTTCAAGGATTGACTTTGTAATGTTAAATAAGAAATAAAAAGGAATTTCCTAAAGTATTATTGTAAAGATGCATTTCAAATTGTTATAAGTAGTTTTTTCCAAAAACAAGCATCAACTGCTATACAATACCTTTGAATTTTACACATACGTTAGGGCTGATTTTTAGTGTTGTTTTCTTTTTATGGTGTTTAAAATATGTCGGTTAATCTTTTTCCATCTATGTAAATCTTTGTGAAAAAGATGTTCAAAACATGGAGTAGAGATTAATTATTAAAAAGGATAATAAGCAAGTTGACGTTACAAAATTCTCTTCATTTTTCGACGTTAAGAAGTCCTGTTCCTTCTCTGACTTAGGTAATATGATCCCTTTTAGCGTTTTCTTATGCACATAAACATAACACTTTTATTTCTCTTTAACATTAAAATTAAAAATTTGGTACAAAAATAAAATAGTTTAATAATTGTATGTGACAAATAAGTCAAGCCAACGTATTTATGCAGTAATATCTAAAGTTAAAAACAAACAAAAATACTCAAGTATAATTCTACATTGTTTCTACTGAAATACTTATGTGTTTCTAGATATTTAGCAAATATGTTAAAAGGAATATGGAAGGTCGTGGTTTAGAAAGTATCATTTGGAGCGCTAAAACTAATTAATACAAAAAAAAACAAATGTCATGTTGTAAGCTAAATGGCCGGACTGAGAACCAAGAAAATCCGTTACGTAGATTTCCGGGGTTCTTAGTTCATGCGGTTCTCAGTAGCCGACTTCAATTTGTTTTTAAAATATGAGGTTGCTCGCCTTAAATAAGTCTTAGTCATCATCTGAAGTCTCCCTATTTTCAACAAAGCCTTTTCTTACCCCAATGTCTATAACTTTTGAAACCACGTGCATTTTTTCTTTCCTTTTAGTACCCTGCATTTGTTTCTTTTTAGCAATCTTTCTCCCTTGGAATCATAAGAATAATCTAGGGAACTCAACCAAAAAATAAAGAAATTTTCAAAAATTATAATTTATTTCCCAAAATGTTTAAATAAACTAACAACGCGGAACAACTAAATCGAGAAAAAGGCAAGTGAGGAAAAAATCAACCTTTTTGTTTACTAATTTCATTATGAGCCTCAAATTAATCTCTGCGATTAAAATGTTTTTTTTTTAGTTACAGATTAGTTTTTTATTGAAAATTAACTTTTTGCATTACATATATGACTATTTTGTTTGATGTCGAAGGTTTAACTTTTTTCTTTTTGAAATATAAATTAATATCAAATCTGTTTTGATAATTTAAACGAAATATTTTTTTATTTGACAAAACGGTTTTTATGCATTTCTTAGGGCAACTACAATAAAACAGTGATCAGGAATGAATTTTTTACTTTATTTTCCAATACATAAGAGAGCAGTCACTTTCTAAGGTGCAAAAATAGCGATTTAACAAGCTCTTTAACAATATCAATTTTTATTTGAAAAAATTTGTAAAATTCACGTTAAAAAAATTCATTGGCACTTTCCAGAATTCACGGTCACTTCTCGGACTTTAATTCCCAGCGGGCATTCGCTGAATGTCGTTTATGTATGGCCTTTGATTTTAAGTGATATATGCATTAGCGTGTGGTAACCATAAAGATCAAGCGCAAAGCGCAAAATCCGACAGAGAAACGCGTTTTTTGTTGTTGTTATTAATGGTGTGTAGAATTGTCGTTAACACGATATATTCTAAAACTCTGTTTAATTGGGATTTGATTGCCCACTGGACATTCCGTGACTTCATCTTTGGTCAATTCTTCAACTGTTAATCTGTTAATGTTCATTTTCGCCCGGTTTGATCCACAAAAATTAGGTGTAAATATTGCACGCAAAACAGTGTGTCTGTCTGGTTTTTTCTGTAATATTGCATAGACGTCGCCATTGGCCGTAGATAATACAATTTGTTCTTCGGTTGGCATAGGTAGAAGAGCACTAACACTGTTTCTCAATCGGATTGGTGCATTAGGAGGAAAAAAGTATCTTCGAAGTTCGAATACCCGTTGCGGATTAGTCTGGGGAGTAAGTCGAATACATCTAAGATCTTTAAATGGATATCCAAGCACGCGAGGGAAAGTTTGCATGAGAACAGGAAATGCTAAATTAACACTAAGAGAAGCATCGACAGGTGATGGAGACCGAACAGAAGAATGACTTCTGGTAGTTGGAGACCTGGATCTGACACGAAGAGATGTCTCGGCAGGTGGTGAAGATCCGCTAGAGATACGAGGTCTGCCAAGAAAAGAAGAAGAAGAATGTTCACAAGAACGAACATTAGGATTAGGGTCACCATCAGTTGTAGAGTGCAACGGTGAACCTAATTCTGCAACAAAAAGTAGAGCACTATGTTTTTTAAGTAAATAATTTTATATTATATATATATATATATATATATATATATATATATATATATATTTATATATATATATATACCATGTGCTGTAAAGCAGGTTATAATTCTGAGGCATAATTGAATAATGTCTAAAAGAAGCAATCTGTTTTTTAGTTTACCCCTCATTTTAGTACGCATACTTGCACTGAAAACATCAGAGAGGTTTTAAGAATATTGTGAAATTACTTCAGGAAATCTAGGAATTTATAGAATCCACGCAAGTTACAGAGTTAAACGAATTTGCAAAATGCAAGGAATTCACAGAATTTAAAGAATTCGCTAAATTTGAGAAATTCACAGAATTTAAAGAATTCGCCGAATTTGAGGAATACACAGAATCTAAAGAATTCGCTAAATTCGAGGAATTGACATCATTTGACGATTTCCTTGCATTCCTTGAATTCCACGAATTCCGTGAATTCTAAAAATCCTTGAATTCTGCGACTGCTACGAATTCTGTCAATACAATGAATTCTGTAAATGCCATGAATTCCGCGAATAATCATGACAAGAAAGGTTTTTATAAGACGGACGTATTGATGTTCTTATAGAAAATTTAACTCCCCATATTTTTCTTTCGATAAGAAGCCTTAAGGGGGAGGGTCGGTAAGGCCGGTTTTTGGCCTAATTTATTTTTGGACCAAAAAATCTGAAAAAATCATGGTAGTA
>JAAAKG020132468.1:0-14497 GCA_010014905.2 Druon quercuslanigerum
GGACCCTCAAAGTTGAGTTTTGGATACCCCGATTTAGAAGGGAGGCGTTCTTCAGGCACACCCCCCCCCCCCCCCCCTAATTTTACTAAATCGAGGTTCTGATGTATTTGTTTTAATAGGTTGAAAAAGAACAAATTTTTGACAGCAAATAGAAATTTAAGAATTAGGAACGAATTAATAGCAATCATTGAAATTAACATATTTTAACCCTTGCAAATTCAGATTTTTCAGTTGAAGTTATGACAACTGAATTGCAAATTGGAATTATATAAATTTTTAAATGATAAACCCTAAGTAATTTACTCGTCTAAAAAGAAACTTTTAACGCTTTTCAATTATAAAATTAAAATTGATCAACTTTTATAAATTGTACAGTTCAAACATTAAAAAATATTTAAATCCACTGTATCGTCTTAAATGCTTTAAACTGAAAAATGAATCATGAAATTTTCAAAATTATATCATTTTAAGCAATTATAAGCTATAGAACCACTGATTAATACAATATAATTTTTTTGAATTTTTTAAAAATATTCTCATAAAAATGGATTTAAGAAATTATTTAAAATTTGTTGAGAACTCTAATGAGAAAATTTATTTTTAGTTTTTATATGAATTTCATAAAAACTTTTCATTCTCTTAAAACTTTTAAAAATGCCTTGAATGCTTCTACATTTTGTTTCCGAAATCTTTAAAAATCTACATTTTGTTGCTAATTTTTTTTATATTTTTAAGTTTTTAATTATTTTGTAGTCTTTTCAAAACTTCTAGAAATATCTTGAACTTACTCGAATTTAAAAAAAAATAATTAACTGTTCAATTGTTATGTATTAGTCAACACATTTTTTTTTTAAATATTGTGAAATATTCTTTTGGATTTTTAATATGTTTGATATTATATAAAGGATAATCACTCTTGATTAAATTCAAGTTATGTGTTTCTAATAATTTATATAATTGATTAAATTCATCGTTTTATATATTAAAATCGATTAATGCTGATTCGGATTCTAAAAATATTGCTAGTAATAAATTTTAATTTTTTGTTTAAATTTGTATATTTTTACAATAAACTACCAGTCTTTACAACATAATTTTAAGTACAGCTATCCAACACTTCTACTTTGGTCAAATCTTGTATATTTTTGGTAAATAATTGTCATTTTCTACATTAATTTATATAAAATTAGCAGCGTTTTTATGATATCAATCACCAAAAGTAAAAAAATGGATACTTTATTGTCAATTTGATTACTTTTTTTACAAGAAAATACAATAAAAAGTTGATATTTATATTTAATTGTATTGTTTTGTTAAAATTTATTTTTTCTAACAAAAAAGCATGTTTTAACAAAAAATTACAGTACTGGAAATGTGATACTTTCTTTAAAAATTTTTTTTTTACCAGGGAATTACACGTCTTAAGTTGTTTATTAAATAATGCGCTTGTACGTAAACCTACTTTAATGATCGTAAAGATAAAGTGGCAGTGCATAAAATTATTCGTAAATATAAAAAAAATGTCTAGCCTTTATAAGTTATGACTCTTCAAAGAAACACTTTTTTATATTCTGAGAAAAAAAGTTTCTATAAAATAGCGCGCTTCATGCGTATTCCATTAAAAAACCATAATAAAATAAATTACAGGGGTGTGAAGGGGTTTTATTTTTTTCAATTGTCGAGAATGAGAAGTGCCGCATATACTGGAACTTTATATTCTCGAAAATTGTTTTTGTCGCACACTCGAGACCTGACATAGTTCTCCTTGACTTCGAGAAGCGAACCATGTTCCTTATCGAATTTTCGGCACCAGCTGACCAAAACATCCTAGCCAAGGTGACTGAAAAGAAAGAGAGGTATAGAGACCTTGTAAGGGAGTTGCGACGATTGTACCCGGAATATTCTATTAAATTAATTCTTCCTATCATCGATGCTCTTGGAGGTGCCAAGCTTCCACTGGTTAATAGCCTGAAAAGCATCCCTGCATTTAAAGAATATGCTAAAACAGTTGCCGTCACAGACTGTAACCACCTATCTCACGGTCGTGAGACGTGGTTATGGCTGAAATTGTACCGCGTTCAACCTTATGACAAAATTTTAATTATATATATACTTCTTCAAGTGGTAAGTCTATTTGGTCAAAGTAGATTTTACAATTGTCTCCTGTGGGTTCTTTAATTACTTCAGCGTTGTTTCTGTCGCCACATATTATCTCAAGATATTTTTTTGCTGTTCACAATGATTTATCAATTAGTAGTGGGTAGGTGAGTTTTGTTATGTGATAGGAATCGTGACTGGATACAAAAGATCGGTGTTAGCTAACAAATAATTTGGTTAATTCCTTTCGCAAATTCTATATTCGGCTATTCCTTTACAGTTCCCTAATTTTCGGTAGTCCGAGGAAGCTCAAAAACTTTTCCTTAGAAAGAGGAATTCGTGATCAGGTATAAAGGAGAAAAAGGATATTGAGCAATTTGTGTATAGTAATTCCCTCGGTTTCGAGAACCGAAATCTTAATGACATGAATTATGTATTAACAGCGTCTAATAATAGGGCATAAGCTGGTTAGTGTGTATTCTAATTTGTTTATTCTCATAGGCTATCATATGGTTGTTATTATCTAAATTTTCCTGGATTATCGCAGGACCTTTCCAACTGGGTAACAGTTTATGGGAAGGAACTTCGTTAATGAATTTAACCTTTTGTCCTATTTCGTAGATTGGTTCTGGAAGCACTATCCTGGAGTATTGGTAGCACGCAGCCCTTTTCTTTTGCAACTGAAACCTTTCCTTTGCTTTCCTCAGGTATCTTTTATGCCTTTGTTTTCACAGGTCGAGCAAGTCTTGATATTTTAGGTTGGGAGTAGTCACTAGAGTTGAGGGTAGATTTGCATTATCTCTTCCGAACGTTGCTTGGAATAGGCTGATTCCTAAACTACCATGCTTCGTAGTATCATAAGCTAACGTAATGATTTTGAGTAGTACGTCCCATTCGGCTTGAGTGTCCTTGATACAAGTCCTTAAGAGATCTTCTAGTACCAAATGTGCTCTTTCTAAAGTTCCATTTTTAGAGGGTGATAAGTTGCGGTTTTAATGTACTTTATTCTAAAAAGTTTTTCAAAACATTGTATCAGTTCTTACACAAAGTTTGCTACCTTGTTCCGTGAGTTTATTTTTGGGTGCTCCAAAGACATAAATAAAATGGTCAAACAGATTTTTTATTATTGTTTTTGAAGTTGTTGTTTAAAGAGGAATCAACATTAAGTACTTTGTCGATTGATCTTGAATGCTAAGGATTTACTTGTTTCCTCTGATAGTTTCAGGTAACGGGCCAAAGATGTCCGTTGCAATCTTGTCATTCGGGTCTATCGGGGTGTCTGGCATAATCGCTTTGGCCTGCCTTTTTTTATGTGTAGTTTTCTCCATTTGGTTAACTGGGCATCTTTTGACGAAGTTATTTACATCCGTTTCGATATTCTTCCACTCACTCACAAGGAAAGGACCCGAGGTGTACCTCATCGATTTATTTCATCTTGCGATATGTTCTAGTACTTCAAAAAATATTAGACATATGTTATATGTTATACGTTATATTATATGTTATTTATTAAATAACTTCCAAACATTAACTATTATTTAACATATGTAACCTCTAAATTATTGTTCACAATCATAAAGTTAAAACGAAAAATTCAAAAAAGAATTTAACTTGTACTTTTAATAAACCTTTAAATTCATAAACTAATTTTTTCATTCAAAAGCTTGATACTTCGAAAAATGACCAATTATAATTATGCTAAAGTGCGATAAAATATGCTGATTGACATTCGTAATGTTCGATGTGTTATAGAAAAAAAAGTCAAAATGTATTTTCATAATGAGTAGAAAGTTAGTAATGCATTTATTACTGAATTATCTTCCAATTCTACTACATTTCTAAACTCTTACACACACTTTTATCCATGTCTCCGGAAGTTAGTATATTTTTTCGAAAAAAATATCGGATGATATTATTATGAGTAATGCAAATCACATAAACATTAAAAACATCGTCAATATACATACGGTAATCAATATTCGTATATATGACGTATAATTTATATTTATCATATGCATTATTTATTTGTACCATTTATGGAAGTTTAACTTTAGTGCACAATTAACTGTCTTCACCAAGATACATAAATTTATTTAAATATTCATAGTATAAAAGTGGTCACACCGATGTAAAGCCGAAAAAGTTTTAAAATCCAGTCGATTTTGCTTTTGGATCGCCATCTAATATTCATTGCGAAATTCCAGGTTGTTGTTCGATGTTCGATTTTTCGATTGTTTGATGTTCTTGGTGTAAAAAAGCATTATGTTTAAAACACTTCTTCAATGATTATCATTATCGTTCCACATATAAACCCTAACGCAGTTTAATTTTTTAAATTTTCATAAATTATCTATTTATACCATTGTCATTTCAAATATTAATTGTGAAAACATTGTTTGCTAAAGAAACTATTCATAATAATAAATTCTGGATGAAAACAACTAATACTATGTGTATACTTTTTGTCCACAACTTTATGTCTTAAAATGTAAGTCAACTTTATATCTTGAAAAAAAAATTAAAGTAAAAGTACATACTATGCTGATACTATTTTTAACCTTTTTAACGCATTTTCAAAAACATTTTATACATAATGTTCTAATATATCGACTGTTGCAGTCAGCGTGTAATACACGTGTGCAAAGTTAATGATTTAGATTTTATATTAAAATACTCCCAACTTGTGAAACTGGAATGTAAGATGAGTTGGTGCATAATGCTAACAAATATCTAAAATACTGAAAAAATGTTAAACACTTACTGCTCAAGAATCGCTGCTAAAATGAAATTATTTATAACGATTTTACACCAGCAAAATACAGTTTGATGAAAAAACGCCAAAGGGATTTTCTTCTTGATTTTTTTTGTAGAATCGATTGGTATAATCATTTAAAAAAAAAAATTGTTGAAAATTTCTAATTGTTTGTAACAATTTTACATGATCAAATTGAAGTCTGAAGAAAAAACATTATAAAGGTTTTTCCCCCACTCTTTCCGTAGAGTTGATTAGCACAATTGTTTTGTTTTTTAAATAAATTTTTCGACATTTTTCCCATTTCCATGTTCACCTTGTCACCCCTTCCCCTTTCTCAATTTCTACATTCCCTTTACCACGTGCATGTAATTGCGCGTTTTCGAAGGAGTTTGGCAAAAAAGTTACTATGCAACACCGGTAGTCTTTTTCTCTTACGATCACGTTTACAACTCCTTGGAGGATTCTGCTAATTTCACCATGGGGGAAGAACAGCAAGTTTCCCATGAAAAGTTTCTGTAAACAGAACCGCGAGTCGTGCATATTAAACGCGTAGATTGTAGACGGTAGGTATCTATCCCCAGCCTTCTAGAATTAGATTGTAGCTACTATCGTTCGATTTCTTTCTCGATTGTATACCCTGCTAACGACCTTTCCATTAAGTTAGAGACTGAATTGATAGTGTTGTGTGAATTGAATGAAACAGAACTGGTATCATGATTCTGAATGAGTAGAACTTTCTATCAACGATTTTTGTTTTGAATAGGGGGAGCCATCCTTCACTCGACAGGAAAACATTCAAGGAATTTAACTGAATCAGTTTCCAAATATATCGAGAAACATTTTCTTTTTTACATAAAGCATCAGGCACGCGTCTTTTGTAATAACATCATTACCATTTTTTAACCGTACTTAAATAATATAACATCTCAGGGAGGGGGGGGGGGGCATTTTTCTACGACTTGTTACCTTGGGAAATGGGAGGGGGTCCTTCACTCAGTTACGCAATTTTTGCGAAATTCGCCAAATCTTTGTCCTGAAGATTATCTTATTAGTTATAGATTTTATTATTTTGTTGAAAATTTACCAATTTTCGTAAAAATAGATCCTTTTCGGGTGAAAATGCAACTGTTTTGGTGATAATAGAACTATTTTCCAGAAAATGTACTTTTTGTTTTAAATTCGTATTTTTGTGTGGGAAAGTGAATTGGCATCTTTCTGGATAAAAGTTCAACTCCTTTTTGCATTTTGTTTTTTTTTTAAATTCACCTGTTTTATTATAATTTTAAATTTTTACACAAATTCAAACGTTTGATTAAAATTTTAATAATCTCATTAAGAATTCGTACTTTTTAGTCAAAAATCTGAATCTTTAGCAAAAAATCAACCTATTATTATTTTGGTGTTGAAAAGATAATTGGAAATCTTCCCTTTCCCCTTTTATTTTTCTTATTTTCCCTTTTATCAGTTCCCCCTTTTCCAATCCCTTTTCACCCTATTCGGTTTCTCATTTTAATATTTTGTTTTTCCTTATTCCCCTTCTCAAATTCCCCCTTTTCCTTTCCCTTTACACCCATTCCGGTTTCTCATTTTCTTTTTCCCGTTTCCTTTTCCTTATTCCCCTTTGCTGTTTCCCGTCTCCTTTTAAACTTCCCCTTTTCTACCTTTCCCCGTTACCTCTACCCTTTTTCTCATTTCCCCATTTCCTTTTTTCCTTTCCCCTTTCCCCTTTTTCCCTTTAGTTAGTTAGTTTAACTCTTTTTTAATTTTTTTTTATTTAAAAATTCAGCTGTTTTATTATAATTTAAATTTGTTTCGACAAAAATATAAACGTTTCTTTAAAACTTTAATAATCTTCTTAAAAAGTCATACTTTTTAGTTGAAATCTTAATCTTTAGCAAGAAGTCAACTAATTGTTAACAATTCTTATTTAAGTGTTGAAAAGTTAATTGGAGTGCTTCCCCTTCCTCTTTTACTTTTCTTATTTTCCCTTTTACCAATTCCTTCTTTTCCTTTCCCTTGTCACCCTTTTCGATTTCTCATTTAATAATTTTCTTTTCCCTATTCCCCTTCTCCGATTCCCCCTTCTCCTTTCCCTTTTCACCCTTTCGAGTTTCTCATTTTCTTCTTCCCGTTTCCTTTTTCTTATTCCCCTTTTCTGTTTCCCTTCTCCTTTTAACCTTCCCCTTTTCTACCTTTCCCCGTTACCTCAACACTCTTTCTCTTTTTCCCTTTTTCTCTTTTTCTCATTTCCCCTATTTCCTTTTTTCTTTCCCCCTTTTTCTTTTTCCCTTTAGTTAGTTAGTTCAACTCTTTTTTTCAATTTTTTTATTTAAAAATTCAGCTGTTTTATTATCATTTTATTTTTTTACATAAATGCAAACGTTTGGTTGAAAATGTAATAATCTCGTTAAAAAGTCATACTTTTTAGTAAAAAATCTAAATCTTTAGCAAAAAATCAACCTATTGTTTACAATTCTTATTTTGGTGTTAAAAAGTAATTGGAATTCTTCTCTTTTCCCTTTTATTTTTTTTATTGTACCTTTTACCATTTCCCCCTTTTCATTTCCCTTTTCACCCTTTTCGGTTTCTCATTTTATTATTTTCTTTTCCCTATTCCCCTTCTCCAATTCCCCCTTTTCCTTAACCTTTTCACCCTTTTCGGTTTCTCATTTTCTTCTTCCGGTTTCCTTTTCCTTATTCCCCTTTTTTGTTTCCCTTCGCCTTTTAACCTTCCACTTTTCTACCTTTCCCCGTTACCTCCACCCTTTTTCTCTTTTTCTCATTTCCCCTTTTTCCTTTTTTCCTTTTCCCTTTTTCTTTTTCCATTTAGTTAGTTATTTGAACTCTTTTTTTAAATGTTTTTATTTAAAAATTCACCTGTTTTATTATAATTTTAATTTTAAAAATCCCCAGTTAAAAATCTAAATCTTTAGTAAAAAATCAACCTACGCTTTACAATTTTTATTTTGGTGTTGAAAAGCTAACTGGAATCTTCTTTGTATAAAAATTCAACTATCTTTTTGAAAGTTTTTTTTAACTCGTCTGTTTTGAAAAAATTTTAATTTTCTTGAATAAAAGTTCGACTGCTCGGTTGAAAACACAACTCTTTTTTTAAAGTTTTACTGTTTTTGAAAATTTAGCTATTTAATAGAAAATTTACTTTTCGTTTGAATTTAATATTTTGGAGTTAAAAAGAGAACTAAAATCTTTTCTGGATGAAAATTTAACTGTTCTTGTGAATTTTTTTTACTTGAAAATACATCTTTTTTAATAGAGATTTTATTTTATTTTATATTTTTAGGATAGAAATATATTGAAAATTCTATGTTGAAAATTCTACTATTCTGTTAAAAATTTAACTGTTTCGTTAAAAAAAAAATTTTAATTTAAAAAATAGTTTAAAATAGTTCAAAAATAGTTCAAAATTTAACTGTTTCGTGGAAAATATAATTTCTGTTTAAAATTTATATTTTGGTGTAGAAAAATGGACTGAAATCTTTTGTTGATAAAATTTAAACTTTTTAAACAAATTTATATTCTGTTATTAAAAATTTATCTATTTTAGTAAAAATATTAAATTAAAAAAATGCAATTGTTTGATAGAGAATTGAACTATTTGGTTAAACATTCATCCCTTTAGGTAGAAAATTTTTTTCTTTGGTTGAAAATTCAGTTGTTTTTGTTTTCAACTATTAAATTAGGAGAAATGCAATCTTTTTCGATAGAAATGCAACTATTTGAAAGAGAATTTAACAATTTTGTTAAAACGTTATCCTTTTAAATTAAAAATTAGTCTTTTTGAATTAAAAATTCAATTTTTTCGATAAAACTATTCCTTGTTTAAAATTTCATATCTTGGTTGTAAAAAATCAACTGAATTTTTTTTCAAGGGATAGTTCAACTCTATTGTTAAAAATTAATAATTTTAAATAAAAATCAAAATAATCAGGTGAAGATTAAAATACATTTTCAAACATTTATTTTTTATGTTGAAGGCTGATGTCTTTGGTTAAAAATGTAACTGTTTAGTGGAAAAGCCTTTTTTTGGTTAAAAATTAATTTTTAACTGAATATTTAACTCTTCTTTTTTTTAAGATGGATCTTGCGTAGTTGAAAATTCTTTTTTTTTTTTGGTAACAAAATAATTTTTTTGTTCAAACTTTTATTCTTGTTGGGTAAAAATGCATCAGTTTCGTGGCGAAATTAATTTTTTTGCTCAAAAGTCATATTATTTGTTTGGAAAAAAAATTTTCTAGGGAAAATTCGTCTTTTGGTTTAACAATTTAAATAAACTTTTCTTTCTTTCTTGAGAGACAAAACTTTATTTGTTGAAAGTTCGTCTGTTTGGTTTTAAAATAATTTTTTTCTTCATAACTTTCATATTTTTTACTGAAATATAAACTATGACACTTTTTTATATAGGAATTTATCTTTTAAGGTGTAACATTCAATTATTTAAAAATTTAATCATTTTGTTGATTATTCAAGTATTTTGTTGAAAAGTCATCTTTCAGAGCAGACAGAATTTTTTTTAAATAAAGTAATGGATTTTAAATTTGTATCTGAAATACTTTTTTATTCCGTTTATAAAATATTTTATAATGAAAGTACAAAAAATTAAAAACAATACTTATAGTAAAAAAGGGGGTAGAACTGTATTTTCATGGTTTGTTACAGGGGAGTGGGGTCCAGAGAGCGCCTATAATCCGTTATATAATTTAAGTACAGCCCTTATCATATAGCATGTCACCCTTGCTATTTCTCAAACTGCCTAAGTTTGTACTTTTACCTCCCTTCTGATTGATCAACGTCAACTTATGAAAAAGTTTCTTGCTTCCCTCAAAATTATTTTGCATTTTATTTACTTTTTTGGTTTTGATTTCATCTTTACTTTGCTTAAGTAGTAGGTTGCACTTTTCTCTTTTTATGCTTGTAATTATTTATAAAACTTTTCTTCTTCTCGCTAAGACCTGTAATGTTCAACTTTCATTAATATGCTTGACTCTTTTTGTGGACGGCTATGCAGATTTAATCATTCCACCACCCATCACCAGGCATACTTCCTACCAGCGCAGTACCACACACTCCGGTCGCACTCCGAATTGTCTTTTATCGGCAACAACAAAATAATTATAGTGTGTCTATCTCCTCCACACCAGGTTTTTATGTGGATCCTTTTATACACAAAATAATTATTTCTAATAAACAAGCCCTTTTCTGAGAATGAGTCTCAGTTACCATTTCTTCTTAGATCCCCAAAATTACCGAGCACCCTTTCTGCAACCTAAAGCTGAACACCAACCCATCAATTCACATCCCCCAGTAGAATGATTCCTTTACGATGATCGTTATTTCCTATAGGATCACTAGAAGTGTCCCAGAAGGCATCTTCTACTTCACTTATTTCACTATAAACTGTGGCGCAGCACGCTATAATGAATAATCTTCTTATTCCCACTTTCATTCTTACCCAAAATAATTTAGGTTATACAAATCATTTACATCTGATATGCTGACTTGCTCTCTCATTCACAATCAAACTGACCCATTGATTACCCTTCGATTCCCTATCTAGTCTTTAACGTCTAGTTATAACGTCAGTCCCACCAAACTTCGGTTAACCCATTAATGCCTGAATAACAAACAATTTTATAGGAAGTTTGAGGTCCTAGATTTTTAGGAAGCCACTGTACATTTTCTTTGGGGAAAATTTTTCTATACTTATTAAGGATCGCTGGAAACGATCCAACCATTTAAGAAAATCAAAAAATTATTTTTATTGTTTTTTTGCAATTTTAGGTAAAAAAATGCATTTTTCAAATACCTTTTTTTGGGAAAAAGATCGAGTGTGTGCGCATAAATATCTCTATTATTAATATTAGGTTACAAAACATTGCAACACTTGTGCATTATTTTTCATTAGGATTTATAGGTTTTGCTTCAGTTTACTTTTTTTACTCTTTCTAAATTGAATTATTCCGCAAAATGGATAAATAATAGTTTTTTGGGTTGCTGATCACGAATTTTCTATCAGTTTTGCAAAATTCAAGCTGGCGGATCCAAGATGGTGGACTAACTTTTTAGACAATTCCCATTTTTGTATGAAATTTTGCCTGAAATTCACGGAGTACAAATTTAAATTTTTGGTTATGATAATAATGTCCGCCATCTTGTATCCGCTATTTTGAATTTTACAAATATGATAACAAATTCGTGATCAGCCACCCAAAAAACTATAATGTATCCATTTTTAGGAATAAATCGATTCAGAAAGAGTAAAAAAAGTAAACTGAAGATACATCTATAAATCTTAAAAAAAAAATTACTCACAAGTATTGCGATTTTTTGCAACCTGACATTGAGAAAAATATATCCTACAGATTTTGTTAGTAGAGTTAGTAGACAGTTTATAGAGTAATTTTTGCGCACAGAATCGATCTTTTTCCAAATAACAAGCACTGGAAAAATTCATTTTTTGACCTAAAATAGCCAAAAAAACAATAAAAATAATTTTTTGTGACTAACAATACTTACAGTCAAAAGAAGGAGGTAAAATTGTATTTTTATGGTTTGTTACAGGGGGGCGGTCCTTGAGAGGGCCTATAATTCGTTATATAATTCAAGTGTAGCCCCTTTCATATAGAATTTTACCCTTGCTATTTCTCAAGCTGCCTAACTTTGTACATTTACCTCCCTTCTAATTGATCAACGTCAACTTATAAAAAAAGTTTCTTGCTTGCCTCAAAATCATTTTGAATTTTTCAAACTGTATCGATCGTATCGAGTGATCCTTAATACAAATGAAAAAATTTGACTTAATGAAAATGTACAGAGGCTTCATCAAAATCTAGAACCTCAAACTTACTGTAAAGTTTTTCGTTGTAGGAATTTGAAAATTCGAAAAATTATACTGTGGTAACATTGAGTTATATTGAGTATTTCTGATTTTAAATTAATGGAATATTTATTATATTTATTATAAAAATCGATTATAAAATTCTACGTTGGTAAAATTTTTTTTCTTTTGCTAAAATCTTTATATTATCAAAGTTAAAATCAAAAAGGTGATCAATATTCCACGAGTGTTGTGACAAACCTGTGTTCAAATTGCCAATCCTGCAATCTCTTTTGTGTTCAGCTATTCTTATTTTTAATCTTCTACCTGTTTCACGAATGCAAATTTTATTACAACCTTTGCATTCTATTATGTAAACTACGTTTGACAAATTTTCAATATTTTCAGAATCTTTCTTGTTTATAAAGCTATTTTCCAATTTATGATTGTTATTTTGTTTTTCGGAACTATTGTAAATTTCATTTATTCTTTCTTCGATGACACTTTCTATTAAAGGTAGTGCATAATTATTTTGTTTGTAATGTAATTTTAAATTGGTTTAAATTTTCTTCTCTAAATATAAAATCGCTAAGTTTTATAGATCTGTCCAGTCCAACTTTTTGGTTAAACTGATGGTGTAAATTATAATTGAAATATTGTTCTGACCATGAAGATTTTTTGTACCAACTAGTAGTCAAGGTTCCATTGTTAGTTTTTGTGACTGATATATCCAAATAGTTTAAGGTTTTATTATATTTTAATTTAAAAGTAAATTGTAAAGATTACCTTTTATAAAAAAGTGGTTTAAAAGTTGGCTTTGATAATGCTCTATTTTCTGGATCCTCTAAAACGAGATTGGAAGCAACTGGAGATAAGAAAGATCCCATAGGACAAACTGAAATTTGTTTATAAAACTTTTGGTTCAAAGAGAAAACAGTATTATTAAATACTGTTCCAGCAGCTTTTAAAATTTCAGAATTAGATATTTTTGTTAAATTTTTATATACTTGTAATTTTTCTTCTATGGAATCAGAAAGTAAATCTACCGGTATGTTGCCAAACATGGAAACCATATCTAAAGATAATAATGAGTGGGTACCAGGTAAATGAATATTCTCAATTTTTTTTTAAATCCCAACTATCTTTAATGAAAGAGTGAGTTTTACCAGAAACAGGTTTTTAAATTTTTGATAAAAATTGGGCTAATTGTAGATAGGTGATCCGATGGAAGACACTATTAATCTCCATTTCAGATCAGGTTTGTGAACTTTAGGAAGGGCATAAGCTTTAGCAACAACACTTCCGTAATTATTTAATCGATGAGCTAAATCTTATTAAAATTATGAAATTTATTTATTTTTTTTTATTTAAAATTAAATCTGTAACTATTTTTCTAACATTAGCCTTTTTATTATCTTCGCCAACATTTTTTACACATTCTTCGATATTTCCGATGATATTATTAGATGTAATTTTATCTGAATTGTAAGGAATCCCAAATTTATTTCCTAAAGCCAAGTTCTCCAATATATCTTCTAAAATTGTTACATTGGATAAATTTTTTAATTATTTATTTATTATAAATACTCTATATTTATTTTCTTTCATTAAATTTAATTTTTTTTTAATTCTGGTGCCGACCGACTTGACCCCAACTTGGCTTTATTTATTTTTCTAGTCTCTGCCACATTTAAATCAATTTTTTTTTAAATTAAAAATGAGTAAAATAGTTTTTAAAGATCGGCGTCTCGGTTGCTAGCCCAATCGTTGGAATTAGTGAAGACCGTTTCAAGATGAAAAAATACTTCTTCATCAGTGGACAGCGTCTAAAAATTAAAAATTTATTTATTTATAAAAACAGCAATGAATGCAAAGATAATTATTCCTTTATGATAAGAATAAATAATTTCAAAATTATTTAAATATAAAGGAACAAAATTTAAAAAATATCGAATGTGATGTTTA
Organism: Druon quercuslanigerum; assembly: GCA_010014905.2. Classification (NCBI taxonomy): domain Eukaryota; kingdom Metazoa; phylum Arthropoda; class Insecta; order Hymenoptera; family Cynipidae; genus Druon; species Druon quercuslanigerum. The sequence goes on from JAAAKG020132468.1 coordinate 13,653, forward strand.
TATCATATGGATTTTGAACAGTTGGCTCTAACCTGAAAACATAAGAGAAAATATAACGCAATTACAACAAAAATAATTGAAGATTTTTTAAACTTTCAACAAAAAATTCTAGCAAAACATTTTTTTTTATTTATTTAACCAACATTACCTTTATTTCAACTATTTAAATAATCACCCGACATTAATCTTATTTCGAGAAAAACTCAAAACTATTTCTATAAAAATATAAAATAATCATCAAAGTTTCACCAAATTGCACATGTAATGCACAAGAATACATCAATTTTTCATAAAATATTCGCTTTGTTTAAATATTATCAATTATGAAAATATAAAATCAAGATAAAAAATTTTTTAATTATTTTTCATCATAGTCATCAGTGTGATAACACAGGCCTGCAAATAATGGGGTCATGTCAGTTGTTGGAAAGTGGAGAGTCATTTCCAAAGTAATTTTTTACGTAGAATCCGAATCCGGGGTCAGAATTGGCCCATCTCGTCAAGATTTTAAAATATTTGAGGTTATGTAACCGAAAATAGCGTTTTTTGCTACATTTGAGGTTATGTGCAGAAGACAACAAATTTTTAGGGATGTTTTCTTCAGTTGTATCATATAATACTGCTCTTTCTCTTTAATTTAAGAGTCGCAGAGTTCAATTACCATTCTTCTTTACCAAGTTGCGCCAATTTGAAATTGAGACTCTGGATTCTATAACGACGCATAAAATTTGCCTAGCCGCTTCAGGCCGCTCGAGTTAGCCCCTCATCACTTGAAAATCAGTTTTCGAAAATTTAACTTTTTAAAACATCACTTTGTAGAAAATTTCATGGCGCATCTTTTTTCT
>JAAAKG020132469.1:0-14497 GCA_010014905.2 Druon quercuslanigerum
AGCGAGATTAGCCAGCAGATAGCCACCGAAAACGAATCGTGTGGACGTGAAGTCGGGAGAGCTCGGTTTCCTGTTCGCGCATTTTCGGCTTAACACGAGGCTGGTCTTCGCAGCATGTAACAGAGCCGAATCACCGACACGCTGCGTTTGAATGTATTCCTCCCACACGGAAGAGTGGTGGGGGCCGAAAAATCCCACGTTCTGGAGACACTGTTTCGAAATCCTCGAGTATATGTGAAAGAGACGCGTTCGCGTTGACCACGCGTGTGCTTCACGGCGATCATGCGCGTGAATCACAGTTTGGGCTTTCACGGCTGCCACCACTGCGATCACAGTGTTCAGAACTATTTTCACGCGCATCAGCACTGTGATGTAACAGTGAAGAGAACCGTTTTTATCACAGTCCTGCAGGACTGTGCGCATCATCACTGCGCGCATCATTACTGTGAGTCGCGGTGCCCACAGCCGTTTTGTTCTCTCCGTGTACATTATCGAGCACAAAGCGCGAGATTCAAAATACGCGTGCCATAGTCGTGCTCAAACACACGCAGGCAGTGGACACTCAATGCTTTCGAAATGAAGGATCATAGACGCCATCTAGCGTATACTCGGATCCCTAAAATTTGTTGTTGTTCATTAAAAGGTTATTCTTTTTGGTTAAAAAATAAACAGATTGTTAAAAAATCGTTATTTTCGTTTGTGAATTTTTCTCTTTTAGTAGAATTTTTTTTAATTTGACCATTTAATTGAAAATTCATCTTTGTAGGTTGAAAATTACACTATTTTGTTGAAAGTACAACTACTTTGCGAAAAATTAATTTTTTTTTGTTGCTAAAGATCAAACATATTATTTAAAAATTATCCCTTTTTAAACTGAAAATGCATCTCTTTTGTTGAAAATTCGAACTTTTGTGTTAAAATTGAACTATTTTGGCAGCACATTCAACTATTTAGCTGAAAGTGAATTTTTTTGTAAAAAATTCAACAATTTAATTGAAATTGTTTTTCTTTCCTGACTCAAAAAAAACTTTTTTGGTTTAAAAATTCACCTTTTTTAATAGAAATTAGGTTTAGTTGAAAATTTATCCTTTTTTGTTAAAAATTTTATTACTTATGCAAAAATCTAATTATTTTAACAAAAATTCAATAGCTTTTGTAAAAAGTCATACTGTTTGGTTTAAAATTCAACTTTTTTGTTGTAAATTTATATTTTCGGCTTAAAAATTAAATTATTTGATTGAAAATGAACTATTTGGTTAAAATTTCAACTGCTTTGAGAAAAATTCATTTCAAAATTCAACTATTTTGGTAGTACATTTAATTATTTAGCTGAAAGTTAGTTTTTCTGTTTGAAAATCAATAATTTAAGTTTGAAAATTCAACTTTTTAAATATAAACTTTGTCCTTTTTGCAGGAGAGTTCAACAACATGATTAAAAATTTTATTTAGTTTGGTTTAAAACTCAACTTTTCTGTTGTAAATTTATATTTTCGGGTTAAAAATTATATTATTTGATTGAAAATGAACTATTTGGTTGAAATTTCAACTGCTTTGGGAAACATTCATTTCAAAGTTGAACTATTTTGGTAGTACATTTAATTATTTAGCTGAAAGTTAGTTTTTCTGTTTGAAAATCAATAATTTAAGTTTGAAAATTCAACTTTTTAAATATAAACTTTGTCCTTTTTGCAGGAGAGTTCAACAACATGATTAAAAATTTTATTTAGTTTGGTTTAAAACTCAACTTTTCTGTTGTAAATTTATATTTTCGGGTTAAAAATTATATTATTTGATTGAAAATGAACTATTTGGTTGAAATTTCAACTGCTTTGGGAAACATTCATTTCAAAGTTGAACTATTTTGGTAGCACATTTAATTATTTAGCTGACAGTTAATTTTTCTGTTGAAAATACATAATTTAAGTTTGAAAATTCAACTTTTTAAATAGAAATTTCATCTATTTGGTGTAAAATTCAACAATTTAATTAAATTTTTTTTCTTAACTGCTAAATGTTTTTTTTTGAAAATCCACCTCTTTGAAAAGAAATTTGGTTTAGTTGATAATTGGTATTTTTAGTTAAAAATTATATCAGTTATGCAAAAATCTAATTATTTTCTAAAAAAATTCAATAGCTTTGGTAGAAAGTCATAATGTTTGGTTTAAAATTCAACACTTCTGTTGTAAATTTATATTTTCGGGTTGAAAATTAAATTATTTGCTTGAAAATGAACATTCGCTTTGGGAAACAATTATTTTTTGTTGTTGAAGATTTATTTTTGTAGTTGAAAAATTAATATGTACCGCTTTTTTGAAAAATCATCCTTTTTCAAAATTGAACTATTTTGGTAGGGGATTAAATTATTTAGCTGAAATTTAATTTTTCTGTTTGAAAATCCATAATTTAAGTTTGAAAATTAAACTTTTTAAATGGAAACTTCGTCCTTTTTGCAACAATATGATTGACATTTTTTTTCTTAACTGCAAAATCTTTTTTATTTTGAAAATTCAACTCTTTTGAAAGAAATGGCTTTTTTTATATCAAAATCAAAACCTTATTAAAAACGAGGTAAACGAGAAAATTGGGTAAAAATGCGCGATTTCAAGTGTTGTAGTGAAGTTTTCTTATTTAAAAGAGAAAAAAAGGGGGAAAGGGGACGAAATGTGATCCCTGCATAAATCCTTTTTCGTGAAAAAATAAATTGATTTCACCTTGAATCCCCTAGAACCGAGTATTCAAAACAAAAATTATACTTTTTAATTAAATTATGAATAAATTAGAGAGTAATTAGAATTCTTTAATGTTCTGCGCTAATTTATTCAAAACGGAAATTTCGTAGCTAAATAAAAATAACCTAATTTAAAAATGAAAAATTAATTTCTCATAATTTAAGACGATGCCTAATTAAGATTATCTAAAATAATTAATTCAAAGCTCTGAAAATAAAATTTATTTTTCTTCGTCACTACTTTTTTTTGAATTATTTATTTTTTGTTTATAATTATTATTTGTCATTTTTATCAGTGAATTAAAAAATTGAAAAGAAATCTCAGGGGATCTGACAGTTTAAAGAAAATCAATGACAATTTGTATTTATTTCTTTTGTACAAGTAAGGCTATAAAAATTGGTCTTTAAGAAGCTCTAAAGGCCAATTGCTGGCTGCAAATATACCATTTCGATGAGGTTCATATATATAGTTAAAGTGATAAAACTCTTCTAAAAATCGCTTCGCAATCTATCTTTACATTCTATCACAGGAAAAGAGTATTTTACTGATACGTCCTGACCAATAACTTTTTTATATTTCATTTTTATTTTCCATGGTTGGTTATTCATTTTCACTGTCAGCAATAGTAATATCTTTAGGGTGGTCCAAAAAAGTTATTTTTTCAAATATTTTCTCTGGAAATTGTCAAGACCTTTTATTTGCAGTCTTTGGACATCCATTGTTTTATTTTCAGTGAAATACATCTCCAAGATTGTTGATGAAAAAAAAAATATTTAGGGGTCTCCTAAAACCATTAATGTAAAAAAATTTTTTTAATTTTAATTACGGTTGTTAATGCATTAGAAAATAAAATAATCCATGAACGGTGTCAATTAGAATTAAATAAACAATTTTTCGCAAAAATGGATTCGAGAGAACCCTATTTTCTTTTTACATTAGAAGGAACAATTTCTAGCGTAGTCATTGTAGAAAAAAACCTTTTTTGGGCCACTCTAATATCTATAATACACGTATTCAATACGAGGCTCCTAGAAGTTCCTCCATAATAAATCTGGACTCCCGCGTTGAAAATTGCACATAAATAAGTCTACTCAGTGGATATAAAACCTTGCTTGATAATCCAATAATGCACTACAATTTGGAAATAAATATCATGTGGATTCCGAAACGAGACCCCATACGGATTTTCAAACGAAAACATTTTTCGGTGAAAAGGAACGATAAAATAAAATAAGATTTTCCTTTTCCATATCAGAGTTACGATAAAAATTGTACTTTAGGAATTTCTCCTCTAAAATTGAATCTGACTTCTGCCTCTAAAACTGAATCAGTAAAATTTTTTAATTAAATCGATCATTAGGATAGCGTTTCACTGAAAAATCTTTGGTTTTTATCTTGCGACTGTTTAAACCAGTAAAAAATTGATTAACATAAATGAGTGACCATAGCATTACTGAATGGAAATCTGTTATCAAAAATAGTGCTATATGTTCACTTTGATAATAATATTGGGGCAAGATGAGTGGGGTATGGTGTCAGTGTGGGGCATGGTGTCAATTACAAAAAAATGACCGCCTTTGTTGATTTTCATATTACTTTTTAGCATAAAATGACTTTATTTAATTGAAAAAATAGTGATGTGATGAAATTTTTGTTTTAAAGTACCTGTCAGAATAGTTATTATGAAAAAACAGTTTGGGCGAAAACAGATGGAAATTTTTTTAGCAAAAAAGAATGCACAATAAATGTATTATTTGACCGGGAATTTGATTAATATTTAGAAAAAAATCTGTCCCAAGTTCTATTTCAAAAGTTAAAAAAATATTATAATTATAATTAATCACTCGAAAATCTGCTACTTTAGAAATTTTACATTTTAGATTTTTATTTTTAATTTAAAGAATTTTAAAATTCGCTCTTAAAGACTTAAAAAATTCAAAATCAACAGCGTTTAAAGTTAAAAATGTTTAATAAAAAACATTTTCATATTATCTTATTTAATTGAAATCATTTATTTTTTTAAAATAAATCTATACTTTAAGTATTAAAATGAAACAATAATTGATTTGACAAAACGATTCGAAATCCGTTTAAATTAAAAAATGTTCAGATTTGAACGTTAAAAATTAAATTATTTTTATTCGAAAGTCTTGGTCATTAAAAAAATGTAAAGGTCCGATTGAAACTTTAAAAAATATTTTCAACTAAGAACTAACTTCATAATAATGTATTCCTAATTAAAGTTTTTAATTAAATTTGAAATAATTTTTAAGTCTAACATATTAAATTTTTGACCCTTTCAATTTCAAAATGTTGAATTAAGAAAGAGAATAATTGTTCAATATTTATAAATATTTGACTTTTTATTTAAAACGAGTTAATAAAAAATCAATATTTAAAGAAAATAATTTGAAACTGAATTGTTTAACATGGAAAGTCTTCAAAAGTTAAAATTTCGAAGATATTTTTTTAATATGCTTAATTTTTAAGTGAAATTTTTGAATCTTTATGTTTAAATAACAATTGGATATTTATTGTTTGTAGACAAAATTTGAGTAATTTAAAGAGGTATTTAGAAATACAAAAAAAAATCGACTATTTGTACTGAAATTTCGTGCAAATAACCAAAGTCTAATTGAGAACAAAATGTAGATTTTTGCAGACTTAAAAAAAAGCTTTTAAAAAATTGTGAGAGGTTTAAAAGCCCCAAAGAAATAGAAAACTTTTCTTAAAAATCCTAGGAAATTTAAAAATGAAAATGAAGAGAATATTCAAAAACATTTTAAAAGATTTCCAAAATTATTAAAAAAGAATCTAGAAGATTTTAAGTTATTTTTTTAAACTTTGCAGGATTTGCTTAAAAGTATAGAAAAATTCCATTCATTTTAAAAGATATTTATAAGTTCTAAACAAATTTCACAAATAGTTTTAAAATTTTTATTTTAAAAGAACTTTTAGATTTCTAAAGATATTGAAATAAGAATTTTAAAGCTTTTCAAGAATCTTTAATTTATTTAAAATGTAAATAATTGAGAGCATTGACATGATAACGTGGATTTATATTTTTTAAATTGAATATGAATCTTTGAACTCATTAATGCATAAAAGTTAAAAATTCCTTAATATTGCAGTTGATTTGCGTTTCATTTAAAACTGTTTTATTGAAAAGTGTATGTACCTTTCATTGTTCACGTCTACATTATTGAGTATTTGAATAAAAAAAATTTGAATTGAAATATTAAACTTCAATTTCAAAAGTGTAAAATTCAAGAGTTCCACTTTCAGTGCTTTAATTTGTAGTTTATTTTTTATTGCTATAAATAGACTGTGAATTTTTTAATATGTGAGCAATTTTTTGCAACCAGGAGAAAACCAGGAAATGACCAGGAATTTTTTTTCTTCGATTAAAACGGCCACGCATTATAAATTGTTTTTATAAACATTAATTATTTAAATTTTATCATAAATTGTTTTTATAAACAATTAATAAAATCTGCAAACAGGACATACGGGGCATGATGTCCAAACAATTTTGTTGACATGGTAACAGTGCTTGATAACAGATATGTAATTTGATCGATAATGTAGAAAAACCTAGAAAGTGAATCTTGTGAATCTCGTAATTTTAATATTGTTATAAAAATAATGACGAAAATTGAAACGTGATTTGAAGTTATATTTAATAATAATACCGAAAGTACTATCACTTGAAATTCGCGATTGTAACCTACAAATATAAAAACTTATTCCTAGCAAGCTTCTTCCATTCCGAATTATAATTTCTTATTTCAAGCCCTTTTTCAAGCAATTCTCTTTATTTATTAGGGTAGTCCCAATTATATGGATTGAACAATAATTTAATAAATGTGATTTCAAATATTATTGATCAATGTCTGTTTTGAATTTTCGCGCCTTTAGTACCTGTCAGTAATATAACTGTCAAGAGCCATTGCAGATATGTATATGCCTGAAGTAATTTTTCTTCATTACATTAGACTCTCAAGAATCATTATATTGTACACTTTTTATTATCAAATTATCATCATATTGAAAGAAACCAGCAGTAATATGAGGGTCACCATGCCCCATTGTATAGGATATACTGACCGAAATGCAAGACCAGTGGATTAATTAAATATTAAATAAGGAAGTAGTTAAGAAAAGGTTTTGAGTAATGGCATATGTAACCGGATAATGGGAGCTGCGCACACAAAAAACACATAAAAATCACATTTCATTTATAATTTACAGGACATTTCATTCGAAGCCCGGCACCATAACCCAATCTCCCCTGAATATAATTTAGTCTTCGGTACTCGCAGTCGTGTTTGCGTCGTTAACGTTTTTATTCAATCAATGAATGAATAGATATTAATTCTGTTGAAGAGGGTAGAAACTAAAGGAAAGTTAATCCTGTTTATAGCTCTGAAACCAGGACGATTGCTGAAGTCAATTTAATTACTTCCTTAAAGTATACTTAACAAAGTTTGAATCCAAAACAATTTTATTTGATGCAAAGTCCTTCTTCCCATATTTTAAATAATTTTAATGCACCTTTTCTTATCGGGGTTATGGTCACCAGGTGACCGACAGTGGTGTTGTGATCTTGAGTTAATCCTGGTCTAACATCAGATATGATCATCCCTGTGTGTAATATGTAGGCCTGAAGAGGAGAAGTTGAAAGGATCCCGCCCACCAAGGAATACGCTGGTCTGGTGAGGAGGCGAAAATAGAATATCTTTCCAGGTGTGACGAGGAACTCAGAGAGTACCTATATGATGGAAAAAGGGGTGAAGGCAGTCAGGATCCGAGAAGACCAAGGAATCCAAGAATAGACAGGATGACGTTGTGGAAAGATGAAAGAGTGTTCGTGCTTGCGGAAGATCTTTACCGACGTAAATAATTAAAACCCGTTGAAAAGCAACTTTAAGCTCTGTGAAGGCAGTGAATAAAGGACAGGGTAATATTAATTTCAATCAAAAGTGGCTTTGTATGTAATTTGCCCAATCCGCCTCCCACTCGATTTTTTCAATGGAACCGTACCGGTTTGTAAGATAATTGTAGAGATGCCAGGTAAAATTTCAGAACAATCTAGGGACCATTGTCTCAAGTCTCATGACGTAAGGCATCGGTGAATGAAATTCAAGGATCATGAAATATTTATTTTCTACTTACGGAAAAAGAGCAAGTTTGTCGATTAGTGAGTGTATTGTGCTATAGAAAGTGAGTAAGTGAAAAATGCAAAAGTTCGCATCGCACAAATGTTTCCGCGCCCACAAAAATTCGGATGTGGTCAATAACTAGTGTTGCATTCGAGCCGAGAAAAATTGGTTACCTCGCTCGACTTCACTCGGCTTCACTCGGCTTCACTCGGCTTCACTCGGCTTCCAAAAAGTTTTTCGATATGCCCCACTCGGTGAATCTTTTGTTTTTATCGTTTTAGATCATCTTGTCATCTACTTATTTTGAATTTTGACGTTTTGGATGTCAATTATTGGAAGAAAAATATGAAATGGATGAAAATTTAAATTCAGAAGAGGACAATAGAAACAATTTATCTTGCCAGGAGTCTACAATCAAATGCCAAATGTACTCGACATCGTTCGGTTGAACTAATACTTTCATGGAAATGAGACAAGTCGCGACGATAATTTTGACAATTGAACTAGAATTTTTATTATTTAATATGTTTCTCGTCAAATATTGCTCGAATGAAACACTATCAATAACGGGAACAAGATACAAGTCATCAGTTACATCCTGTGAAGACGCAAAGACATTCTAGGAAAGCACAATGGATCACACATTCAACTGTTCAGATGACGATTACCCAATAAATTTCCGTGTAATGCATTATGCAATCCAAACATAGATATATAATCCGAACATAAAGGACGCACATTGAAGTCCATTGAAAGAAAGAAGTTATTCAAAGAAGAATTATCCGTCCGATGTCGGAACAAGTAACAGACAGTCAATTTTGTTGAGGGTATATGTTACCTTTAAATTCAACTAGGGATTCCCGTTCGTAAAACATGTAAGTTTCAGTTCTTTCTGATTATAGTTAGGATCTATTCTATGCATTAGTACAGTTCTTCGGAGGTCGTTAAACAATTCATCTTAGGAATAAACATTGGTAGAATTGTAGCTCTATCGTGTTTCTGATCAGGCTCTTTAGGATCCGGATATATTTGTAAGATTAGTGGAATGATTTAGGAAAATGCAATCAATTATGGGAAGAATGTTTCTTGGTCTGGCTAAGAATCAAGACATATTGTTATTAAAATTTTAAATGCGAGGCAGAGGCAGGATCTTTCTTTTGCTGCAGGGCAAAATGAAGCATTCTTCTTTCTTTGTTCAGTCGAATAATTGTCAAAGCAGAATTCCCCTTTCAGGGAATCATCATTGTGTGTACTTTAGACTCGAGGTGTCCTGAATAGAACAACTTTATGCATTTAGCTTGAATCTAAAATGTTTCTGAGCTGAGAATCGTAAATGTTGATCGTCCTATGATGGATCCCTTGAGAATTGGTTTATTTTTACCAAACCGTCCTGTATGTTTGGTGTTTTCGTATCAAATACAGTTAAAGCAAAACAGTGGTTTCTGACTTACTATGACGTTAGGAAGAGGTTTTTCACAGAAGAGATCTAATTGTCAGCACCAAACCATTAAAGTTAGAAAAGTAGGTAGAGTCTTATAACTCTGCTTGTAAAGGATATTATTTAACGGCGGTTGACCGAAAGTTGCACACTCAATTGTAGTTCGTTTTCTCATAGCGTCTTATTGATAGAGATAAATATATACAAATATGTGGCGTGGAACGAAGAAACGGACTTTACATATCCTTTTTTAGCTTTTTAAGAAAATAGTGTCTTCATTTTGTTAAATTTGGATCGCACAGATTTGAGAATAGGCTTATTTGATCGGGCATGCCGGTTTCTTCGTTCCAAGTCAAATGTATGGAATCTAGTAAATGATATGTCGGAGTGTCACTTAAATATCAATATAGACTGTTATGGTAAAATAGTATGTGCTTAGAAAAAAGGGGGGAGTGTAAAACGAATTCTCAGATTGCTTATGCTTCTCCAATCATTTCGGCTACTGGACTCCCTAGAAATGATGGATTTGCACAATAGAAGCATATCCACATTCTGCAAATTTGTTGTCTTCATGAAATAGGCAGCGTTTTAGTAGTGAAAGAATTTAGATTACTAAGGATATTAAATTTCGTAACTCAAGTGGTGATTATAAAATAGAATCTTGGGGCAGATTTCTACTCTCTCATAAGAAGTTAAGTATTAGTAGGATGGATTAAAATTTATAGTTTTCATCTTTTAATGAGATGCGAATAATTGAAATAGATACACATTGTAAATTGGCAATGATTGCAAAAGCAAAAGTTTCCAACGATGCAGAGCGATTCAAGAAATAAAAGATGGTTAGGAACAGGGAAATTTGTGATGACCGAGATTCATTCTCATGGAACGTTCCTCTTATCTTTTTTTTCATGGGTTTCTGGTTTGCTAATGTAATAGCGATCTAACAGCAAAATCTACACATTCGCAGAGGAAGAGAATGTAGTATAGAACTTTTAAATTGGATAGGTATACATCACTAATACTGGAAGCAGACAATGGTCATTTGGAAAATCTCAAACTCGGGTTCTTGTTGCAGCAAATTTAGCTTAGGGGACACATTATGAATAAAGAAGAGATTGATAAGAACTGGTGTTACCGTATTGTATAGCAGGATGACAATGGAACTTGTTTAACAAATTGGCTGGAGGGAAGAAGAGCGTTTACAAAGAGGCATCTTTTGCGACAGACACAACAAAGAAATTCATTTGATTAAACATTAAAGAAGAAATTTCTGCTAGAGTTCAACGAAAAAAGCAATTTTGTTGACTTCCCCGCTTGACAAGTGTTTTCAGCGTTTCTAAATCATCATCATCATCATCATCAGCATCCTACATCACCTATTTGGATAACTCTGTTTGTAATTTTTAAAACTTCTAGTTCTCCGTACAGAGTGGTAGGCGAACCCATCTGCCAGCGTCCCGAACCGGTCGCTATTATTGTAAACAAATTCCAAAAAGTCTCTCTGACCGTGACAATATAATAGAAGGAAAACGTTTTTATTGTCCGAGGGTCTTAAAGTGTAAAATCTAGTGACATTTTATTTAGATATAATTTAGTCATTTAGTTGTGGTATAATGATCGAAGATTGTTTTTAGGTCGCGCGGTGTCAGACGGTGGTATTGTGATCTTGAGTTGTTCCTAGTGTAAAATTTTAGTCTTGATAGGAGATGGTGAAAAGATTCTGATCCTCAAAGAATACCCTGGTCAGATGACTCTAAAGTTTTTGAACAGTGAATAAAGGACAGTCTAATGTTGTTGTCAATTAAAAGTGGCTTTGTAATTTCTCTACCTCACCTCTCATTTTATTTTGCACAGTAGAACTCTTTCGGTTGGTAACAACGTTTTGCACCGAACATTGGTACTTTGAAACAAAGGGATTATAATTTGAAAAATATTTAGAAGTTAATGAGCAGAATTTTCTGAAAATAAAATCAAGAATCCAACAACTAAATTTGGTCAATCAGCATAAAATGTTCCTATTCCAATCTGAAAAAAAATCCTCTTCTTCCCTAAAAAAGAAAAGAAAAAGAAATAAACAAAAAAGAGGGAAGAAAAAATGAGAAGACAACTATCCAGATCCCCTTCATTCTCTCTTTTTCAACAAAAATTTTTATCCATACATAATTTTTTTTTCTTTTTTTGTTCTAAAGACGAAAGAAAGAAAAAAATTATTTATGGATGAAATTTTTTTTTGAAAAAGAGAGAAGGGATGAGATTTGGATGGTTGCCTTCTTATTTTTTGTTTATTTCTTTTTCTTTTCTTTTTCAGAGAAGAAGAGGATTTTTTTTCAGATTGGAATAGGAACATTTTATGCTGATTGACCAAATTTAGTCGTTGGATTCTTGATTTTATTTTCAGGAAATTCTGCTCATTAACTTAATTATTGGACGTTAATTAGGATTTTAAATTTGATGTTAATCTCATTTAGGATTCTTCAATTTTAATATTCAGAACGTTTTAACATTTTTGGATTATGTTGGTGTTTTTGGTTGGAAACTAATTTCTCGAATTTGGTTTTGAAATATATAAAAAAAAATCATAAATTTTAAGAAATTTAGGTAATGTTTATGTGTTTCAACTGAAATAGGAATTTTCAAACAAAAAAGATTTCAAAGGATTGACACATTTTGGGTTATTTTAAAATATTAAAAAGCATTTTTGAATGGATTCTAGTAATTTAATAGGGTTTCGAAGGATTTGAAATATTTAAAAAAATTTTAAAATTTTGCTAGAACTTTTTGAATTTATCTTAATATTTTAAGAGATTCCAATGAATTTTCAAGAGATTTAAACTATAATCAAAAATTGATTAATAATTATTAAAAATCAGTTAAAATATTTGTTATTTAATGAATAAAATATAATTTTTTTGTTATATCTAATTCATATTTTCTATTATACTATTCCTCATTTGTGAAAATTAATTTGTATTCATTTACTTTATATAGAAATACTTTTTATGAGTTTTTGTGTTATTGGTAATGAATCTAATGTGCATTAAAAAAATAATGTTGAAAAAATACTTTTCTTAAATTTACTTTTTTCAAATATAAATAAATAATCAGACCATAATAAATTGTTTAAACAATTATTTTTCTTAACTTACATTAGTTATTATCTTACTAAGTAAAAAGTAGACGAAAAGTTAATTTCAGAAAAAGGGATATTTTTAACATAAATTAAAGAAAATATTATTAAAAGTAATAATAATTTGTTTAAATAATTATATTTGTTGAATTTCATCAATTATTATCAGATGTTATGTAAAAAATGGATAAAAAGTTAATCGTTTCAGAAAAATTCGCACTTTCGAACATTATTCAAAGAGAAGATTTAAAAAAAAAATTATTTAGACCAGCAGATTTGTTAAATTTCATTCTGAAAAGTGGGCCAAAAGTGGAAAATTTGAGAGAAAACCGAAATCTTCTAGTATTACTCTAAATTAATATTATTATAAATATTAATATATTGCTTAAACAATTATTTCTGTTAACTTAAGTTAATTATTACCTTACTCTAATTAAAAAGTTAACCAAAAGTGAACATGAGAATATTATTTTACATAATAATAAATTGTTTAATCAATCATTTATATTAAATTCAATTGATTATTTGCTTGATTGAACTAAAATGTTGAAAGTAAGTTGAAAAAAATCGCTATTTTCTAACTTTTTCTAAGAGAAAATAGCTAGCAATATTAACTAATTGTTAAAACTATTTCTGTCAATATCTGAATATTTATATAAAGTTGTACTTTATAAAACTTTAAAAAGTCATAATTAGCGCCAAGAACTTTCAAAACCAAATTTCTCACTTATGGGGTTTCTTCGGAACACTATAAAACATACTTATGGGGGTGATATTTGAAAAGTAATATTTAATTTTCAACTCGATTCAGCTAATATTGTTTAAATAAAATGATTTTTGTGTAAAAAAATATAAAATTCACACCGTGGAACAACTACTGAATGTTCCAGGAAAATTGGGAATTTTCAAACATACAGCATTATAATTTGAACATGATTTTTAATCTTTCATTGTGGGTTATTTTGGTTTTTTTTTTGTGTGAGATTATTGCCATTCTTAATAATAAATTACTAGAATAAAAAAATATTTACAATTGTTAAAAAACTTAGGTTAATATGTTCAATCGGACATGGAATATTTTAAACAAAAAAAACATTTAGCTTAAAGGAAGATATAATATTTGAACCAGTCGTTTGTTACGTTATGTCAATCTTTTTTATTTAAATTTGCTATTCTTAATACAAAATTGATACTTTTAATTTTTAAAATTAGGTTTCAAAGATGATTCACAACGTTTCGTTGCATTTTTATTATTTAACGTAGTAAATACTACGAAGTACAATAATTTTGTAATAAAAAAATTTATATACCATATGAAATTGGATGGAAAGTATTATTTTTTTCAAGTTTGACCAATTTGTCATCATTAAAAAGCTTTTATCCCATAAAGATACTTTTTTATAGATACATAACTGGAATGTAGCTTTTTACGACTCTCGTGAAAGTTTTTTTTAACGCTGAAGAAATAAATCGCCGATAGTCATAGAAAAAGAATTATATTGAGATGGCAGGTCTTGAATTTCAAACTACGGAATGACGGCTATGACACCGACTTACGTCTGTTCACGACGTTATATTTTATTTCATTTTAGATTTTCTTCCTTGTAGCTCCTTGTTCGCTCCACTTAAAATTCCAAAGGTGGGGTGCAGAAAACGCTCAATGTGCCTTATGTAACTATGTTTTTTTCCCCTCCAACTACGTGTCCTGTGTGAAAAATGAGACAAGGGATCCTTCATTCGAGTATATAACTTTAAAGAGGGATACATAAATAAAAAGTGGATGTAGTCCAACTAAAATCTAATTTATATGCTGTAAACATTTTTCTTATGATATAACACAATTTGAAAAATGACGTTAATTTAGTTTCAAAAGAGAGGAATTTTTAACAAAGTGCATTTATTTTCAAACTTAAAAGATAAAGGCCGTAGCAGGAAGTATCATCTAAAAAAAGAATTTTTACGACAGTTATAAACAAATTTTGAAAAATCAAAAAATCCAATTTTCTCGAAAACGGCTTTACCGATCATGATGGTCAAAATA
>JAAAKG020132470.1:0-14496 GCA_010014905.2 Druon quercuslanigerum
AAATATATATATATATATATATATATATATATATATATATATATATATATATATATACTGATGATAATACAAATTCTTTGAAAAATTTGAATTGTAACACTTGGCATAATAATGCGCGTATTCCTGAAAGAGCATTTTTCTCTCGATATCTTTAGTAGCTTAATGGAAAAGTACCTGCACGACAATCAGACGTTCTGTGGTTGGATTCTCAGTGGAGAGAAAGGAGAACATCTTTTTACAGAGAAAATTGAATTTAAAAAAATAAAAAATAAATTAATTCATAGCTGCATCTAGTCTGTAAAGAAGTTAATCAATTATATTATTACTTAACGTTAATACACATTCTTTAAAAAATTTGCCTTATAACACCTGCCATAATAATGCGCGTATTTCTAAAAAACGATTCTTCTTTCGACCTCTCTAGTAGCTTAGCGGGAAAGCACATGACCAGCAATCGAAAGTTCTGTGGTTCGATTCCCAGCGGAGCGAAAGGAGATTTCTTTTCAAATGAAATTTAATTTTTTAAAAACTTTTATTCATAGCTTCATCTAGTCTGTAAAGACGTTATGAAATTATGCTATTCTCTGATAATAATACAAATTCTTTCAAAAATTTGACTTGTAACACCTGGCATAATAATGCGTGTATTTCTGAAAGAAATATTCTTCTCTCGATGTATATAGTAGCTTAATGGAAAAGCACCCAACGGACACTCGAAAGTTCTGTGGTTCTATTCCATGCGAAGCGAAAGAAGATTTCCTTTTAAACAAAATTTAATTTAAAAAAAACTTTGATTCATAGCTCTATCTAGTCTGTAAAGACGTTAACAAATTATGCTATTCTGTGATGATAATACAAATTTTTTCAAAAATTTGACTAGTAACATCTAGCATAATAATGCGTGTATTTCTTAAGGAGGATTTTAATCTCGATCTATATAGTAGCTTAATGGAAAAGCACCCAACCGGCAATCGGAAATTCTGTGGTTTGATTCCCAGTGGAGCGAAAGGCTAAGATGTTTTTTTTCAAATTTTACTTTTTAAAAACTTTAATTCAAAGCTCTATCTAGTATGTAAAAACATTTAAAAATTATTTAATTCTATGATGATAGTGAAGATTCCTTCAAAAATTTGACTTGTAATACCTAGAATAATAATGTGTATTTCTGAAAAAGAATTTTTCCCTCGATTTCTCTACTAAACTTTTTTTACTTTTTGTCTAGTAGTAGCGTTTATCTTTTAGTAGTAGCTTGATGGAAAAGCACACGAACAGCAGCACAAAATTAATTTTTTTTAAATTAACAAAAAATTAATTTTTGGCTCCATCTAGTTTGTAAAGAGGTTAAAAAATTATGTTCTTCTCTGATGATAATACCGTTTTTTGGTGATTTCATTTATCATGGTGAAAAATTACGACGCTATAATGGAAAATATTTCAAAGTTTCGAAATTTTTTCAACTTTAACTTTAGCTAACTTAAGTTTAATTTTGAATAAAATGATTAAAATTTTAACAAGATAATTGATTTTTTACCAAATTATTAAATTTACTATTCGAACGACTTTAATTAAAAACTGTTATATTTTCAACAAAATGATTAAATTTTTTGAAAGGCAGATTAGTTCTTAAAAAAATGTGAATTTTAAATCCAAAACGAAATTTCTTTTCTTTAAGTAAATGAATGCTTAACAAAACAGATGAATTTTAAACCAAAAAGAATGACTTTTTAACAAAATACTAACATTTTTAATCAAATACTAGAATTCAGTTGAATTTTTAAGAGAAAGATGGAAATAAAAATATTTTTCAATGAAAATCATGAATCTTTGACAAAACAAAAAAAAATCTAGCAAAGTAGTAAAACTTTTAACCCAAAAGTTAAATTACCTAACCGAATCAATTTTTTTAACAAAGGCGAATTTTTACTCAAAATATCAATTTCTAAACAAAAATTGAAAAATTACATTTTCAGGTAAAATATTAATTTAAAATTCAAAGAAACGAATTTTAATTATAGAGATGAGCCTCAAAAGAATATTTTACAAGGTGGTTTAACTTTCACCTAAGTAGTTGAATTTAAAATTTAAAACATCAGTTATCAGCCAAATTTCAGTTGCAAAAATTTATTTAAAAATAGGAGTTTTTTAAAAAGTAGTTAATCTATGAACCACCGATATCAATTTTATTTAAAAAAGATCAATCTGCAACTGAAACAGTTCAACTTTCGATTAGCACAATTAATTTTCAACAACAACAACAACAACAACAACGACAAAAAATTTGAACCAAAAAGGTGAATTTTTACCTTAAATGATAAATTAAAAATATGAGGGAAATAAATTATGAACATTATATCAGGGTAGCTTCAAACCTAATTTTCAAAATTTCCTAAATTTAATCTGACAAATTTTTTTTTTCCTGGCTATTATTATTCAAATGCAAGAATCTTGATCTTGTAACACTTTTAATATGCAATCTTTGATAGAGGGAATATAAAAATTTTAAATAAAAATAAAAATGTTTCTTATTTATCATTCTTGATAGTTACTTCAAGTGCCTCTTTTGAAAATTAACTAATCTTTGCAAGATTTCTTAAAAATATCTGGCTTTCCCCGGCTAATGAAATTTCCCAACTTCTTCCTGGTATCAAGGTTTTTCCACGAAATTGAATTTACTTTCGATGCATTGAAAGCAAAAAATTATTAGGTTAAAGTTTGTCTAAGGATACTGTTTTTAAGTCGCAACAAATCGGAAATGAATGAGAAACTTGAAAACATTTTCGATTGCAGCTTAATGATCTTCACTGTTAAAATGAACAATTAATTGTTGAAAATGTGTGTTTTTCTACTAATAAACAAAACTAAAAACTTCAAATCAAACGGAAACTACCAATAAATGATTCAATAGTCTTTTTCCGGAAGAGAGCATTTTTAAAAACCTATTTTTTGTACAAAGGAATAAGAATTCCAGGACCATGAGTAACACTGAAGGACTTTTCCAGGCTTTTCCAGGTAAAAAAGAGTTCTAGGACTTTTCCAGATTTTCAGGGACTTTTAGGGCGTTAGACACCCTGATTTTAATGATCAACCTGGTTCTCATACTTTTTCGATTTTCAAAAATGATTGCAGGATAGAGACTTGTCTCTTTGACTCGGTCTGGAAGTCGCAATAAGACCTAGCCGATCCCCTAATCGCTTTCTCTGGTTGCCCTTTAGAACGAAATTTACATAAGGCCGCGATACCAAAGCCTACTTGATTGCTCGTAATTAGCGACGCGTGGCCCGCGCCCACGTTGGGTCAGAATTGTCGTACAGAAGAAAAGAAAGGCGTGAAGAAGGGGAGCCAGACGGAAGAGAAGAGGAAGGATCCGTCCTAATGAACTGCCATGATGATTCCTTCGAGATAATCCCGAGAGTTGCCAAAGAAAGAATTTGTATCTACACTGATAACATTCTTTTGACAATTTTTAACAGGATTCTTCTCGAAAAAGAAAATACAATTTGATTAACATAAGGACCTTTAGATTTTCAAAAAACTGCATTCTTATTTCAGGGTTTGTCGCTCATAACGCGATCGCGTCTTTAAATCACCTAATGCCTTCGAATTCAAAAAATTGTTATTACTCTAGGTTACGGATTCAACATAAAAATATTTAGAAGGAAGCTCCTGTCGATTTTAGAGAGGAAAAATTCCATTGTTACGGTTGTCTAAATTCAAAAGAAGCTACGACACTTCGTTACGCTTTTATGATTTTTTCAAATCTGTCGCAGATGATGACATATTCAAAAGCATATTAGAGAACTTGATGGGTAACAAGTACCAGTCGAAAGTTGAAATGACCTGTTGCTAGTTTTAATAAAAGAAAATCTTAACCCCTATATTCGTGAAAAATGGGAAGATTCAAGTTTTGAATCAACCCAACTTAAATTGAAAGGGATTGTAACTTTCCTAGAGCGTCGCGCACAATACAAAGAAGATAAACCTTACCAAGTGCCAGTAATGAAGGTACATTCTTGAAGGCACGTCTTGAACCACAAAGGCAGTTTTTTCCCACTGCCAAGAGAAACACTCAATTTTTTACTTTGAAAAATTCAATAAGTTGTTATGTTCACAATGTTAGAAACAAAGATAATAAAATGATTGGTTATCTCACACAAGCGGCATTGCACCTTTCGATGCGAATGATAATTCAGCTCGCGCAATCCGCTGATTTTTAAAAAGAAATCTGCTACCTAAATATGTATTCAAAAAATAGATTATCGTAGTTGTTCTATTCCCTTAAATCCATTTTTAGAAAGTCAAAACATTCGCAGGGTTGGCGGTAAACTTGCTTATTCGGAATTTCCCGTCGAATAAAAGTGTCCCATTTTACAACTGTCGAATCTCTGCATTAGTCGCCTTATCATTAGCAAGGAGCAATTAACATTTAAAGCGCAGGTGACATTGTATTCGGCTGGTGAAAAAAATTGGCGACTCATCTCACGTTATGTCTCAAGAAAAAGAATTGATCCTTTCATTCGGTGACATCATAGGTAATCTTCCACAAGAATGGGTTTGTTTTGCTTAAGCTTTCCTTGATGTCAGTTTAGACATTTGTGGTCTATTATACGTTGAGGAAAAGGCCTAACAGAATCGTAAAAAAATTAAATCCTATTTCGCGGCATGGGCACGAAGGCTGTCCATTTTGAATTGGTCAGCTCTTTGACAATAGAAGCCCTTATCAGCAGTCTCAAAGGCATTTTTTCTCCAAGAGGGAAATCCAAAACTATTAATTTTGATAAGGGAAAAAATTTCCTTAGTGCTAGTCGTGAGCATAAAGAGCTTTATGAATTGTTTGAATCGTCTAAGCACTTTAAGAAGGTGCAGCATGTCTTCGGATCACATTGATATTCGTCTCTTGACTCATGATCATTCCCCTACTGGTGGTACATTAACTAGCTCACCACAGGTGGACTTTACAGACACAGCTACTTATCGTTTTTCAAATTGGTAGGACGCTCTTCAGTTGTAGCGGCATTTTTGGAATAGGTGAACTAAAGGAGTAACTAAATCAACTTATCATTTGCAGTAAATAGCAACATGAAGGTCACTGTATAAAGATTGGATCCTTAGCCATGATTGAAGATGACAATTCTCCTTCCATGCATTGGTCAGTAGGTAGAGTCACTTGCAGCCACTCTGGTAAGATGGAATCATTAGAAAAACCCCAGTAAAGATTGGTATGGAAGACTATAAAAGCTGTATCAAAAGACTTTGTCCTCCTACTATCGAATCTCCTCACAAGGGTGAAGACAACTAAGAACAACTTGTTTAGCTCATGTTCTATCAATCTTTTTGATTTAACTTTCGCTAAATCATAATCCACAACACAGTTCTCTACCCCTCGATTCAATATAGCCCTATTAAAATATCTGCTCTCGACACAGCTTTTGTATGCATTGAGCTTTTTCAGCTTGAAGGTCCTAGTGTGATCCTAAATTATCTAGAAAAAATGTTCTAGAAACTAATTTACTTCGTCTAAGGTCCTGTAGCATAAGTTTTTTATTTACCTTTTCAATCTTTTCATTGGTTAGGATGTTTATGATTTAATTGTTTGCTTTGATTAGCTGACCCAAAATCTGGAAGCTTTTAAATTTGTCACGCACACCAGGTACCTTCGACAAAGGCATGGTACAACTGCCAACTATCACTCTCTTCACCGTTTCCTATCCTATAAGTTTTTCTTATTTTCCCCACTTCAAAACTTTAGTGTAACTCTCCCCTTGCTTGTCACTTTCAACCCCCTCCCCCCATCCAAATGTATCATTCGTTTGTCAGCACTTGCTTCAAACACTTCAACTCCTCTCTTGTGATAAACTGCCTAGTAGCTAAAACGATACACAAAGTCAACTCTTTAACTTGTTTTATATTTATAATTGAATCTATGTTATTATTTAAAAAATTCTTGTAGCACTTATTCTCAAATCGTGAGATAAAATAGAAAACATTACACATTTTGTAAATTAAAAAAATTCCGCCTAGGGCGCGCGACTGTTGGTTCTCGCATTTAGCGCTCGGTATTTTTATATTCCTACAGCTTTTTTTAACTTAAGTTCAAAGCATCGGCAACAGCAATTTGTTGATAGTGAATTCTCTTTTGTTAAAGCTCCTTCGGCTTTAAAGAACAAATTCTCATCACGTATCTCGTGCTTGTCACTCGAATTATTCCCTCAAATTGTATATCATTTCCACACATATATATTATTACAATTAATAACATGCATTCCTAATAAAACAGACGTAGTGTTATTGATTCGTTTAAAAAATGCGCATTCTTTAAAAAAAAAATTTGCTGTTAAAAGTTTTATTGCAACTCTACACATCTGCCTTACCTTTAACTAACTACTAAATTATATTCCTAGCCTCAGTCCCCCATGAAAATTCGAATTATTAAAGGTTGGGGCGAGGGGCGGGGGCAGGATGATTAGTTCAAAATGAGAGTCAAAGCTTTTTTGCTGAATAGATCAGTTATTTTTTTATGCTGTCAAAATTTGATTGATTTGAATTTTTTTATCTTGATTTTTTTTCCGTATTGTACATTGTATGGCTGAAAATATTAATTTTCGTTTTGAGGGGGAGGGGGGGATATTTAAAATGCTATATCTCTGAAAATTTTTATTTGATCGAAAAATGTGATGAAGACAAATTATTAGAATTTTAGAGTACTATAAACACACGCAGATATAATTTTCAAATTTGGTAAAAACTGATCTCAAAAATTTTCAAAATGCTCTAAATTTTGAAATTTTATCCAAAATAGCTGGCTTACGAACTTGACCTTTAGTTTCAGACACTCAGAGAGTGCGCCAAAGGCCAACCGAATAGATTAATTTTTCCAAAAGTTATCGTGCTCACAGCCTGACATACATACAGACAGACAGACACAGTCATAAAACATGTTTTTCGATTCAGGGGTTCTTAAAATGTGGAAATTTGATCAAAAACCGGGGGAGGGGGGGGGGTAAAATTTTATACAAATGTATGTATGTATACCTCCTCTGGATGAGAATGTAAAAATATAATTTGTTTAAACACTTATTTCACCAAAAATGTTTTTAAAGTCGTATTTTCTGAATTATACATAATGCTTAAAGATCACGAGCAGTAGTAAATTCAATTAAATACGTCCTGTCATTGTTTAAACAATTATTTTTAGAAGGTCTTCAAGCTGGAAATTTGAAATATTTTCAACGTCTTATAAATAATCGTATAAAGCTAAAACGAAAATCAACAACACGTTTTAATATTTATAACGAGTATGAAAATGTAAAATAAAAAGAATCTATAAGAAAATTTAAAGCCTGTTTTTGAAACAAGTTTAGGGAATAATAACATTTTATTCTATACACACTGCCGGTTTTTGAAGGAAAAAATATAAGTTTTCAAATGATTATAAATAAATTATACTATTTGTACAAATTTTGCTAAAGTAATATTTTTATTATTTAAATTGAAATAAATTACTTAAAATACAGGACTTCGTGCTCAAAAGTGTTTTTCAAAGAAAATGTTGAAACTTAAATAATAATTTTCATTAGTAAATGTAATTTTTTATAATGTAGTCAGTATAAGGATAGTGAAAAGACGAAGAATACAATAAATATACAATGTTAATTAAATAATATGTTTTAAATAATAATTAATTATTATATTTCTGTACACCATACTGTCAGAAAAATCATTGTATGCTTTCTATTTAATTTTTTCTTCTTAACTTTTTGAAATAAAACTGCCTACGCAAATAAAAAATGTTGAAACAAATAGAAATTTGTTAAAAGTTAGAAAAATGTATCGAATTTATATAATGACTCAACAAAAAGCAGCGTGGGATACCAATTTTCGAAAAATAAACATCTCTATTTCAATTTTTTAACAATTTGAAAATAAATAATCATTACATTTTTTAATAGTTAAAAAAATATTCGGGAAACACAATTATTTTTTACATTTTTTGGGAAAAAATACTTGTTAAAAAGTGACATTTATTCAAACAATTACGATTTTCTCAAAAAGTGATGGCGGTTATTAAAATTTTTTATGAGTCATTATTTTTATTAAAAAGATAGCAAAAATTATTTATAATTATTTATAACAATATAATTTTAGAATAATACTAAAAAGTTGCAGTTCTTTTTCAAATTTTACACATTTTATCTACTTTATATTTAGATCGAGGTAATCATTATTATTTCAAGTTAAAAAATATAATTGTTTAAACAATATATTATTATTTATCATAATACTTTTTTCGAATAATGCTAGAAACCAGCGGTTTTTCTGCAATTCGCCACTTCTTGTTCACTTTTTACTCAGAGCGAGGTAACAACTAACGCAATTTAACAAAAAAAATTTTAAACAACTAATTAGTAATTTAACAAACAGATTTTTTTAAACAATTAATGAGTATTTACAACAGATTTCTCTAAAGCTTTTTACTTTTTGTCCACTTTGCAGTTAGTTTCATAATAGTTGGTGCAAGTTAGAAAAATTAATTTTTTAAACAATTTACTATTGTTCATAAATCTTTTTTCTTAGAGGAATGCTAATGGCTCGTTTTTTAAAAAGATTTTTAGCTTTTGTTTGACGTTTTAGTTAGAAACTAGCCACAAATAATAATACTGATTTAGACCAAAAGACTCCTAGTAACCAGTTTAAGAGAGATTTACATTTGATATGATCCTTATAGAAAAGTTTAGGATTATTTAAAAAATATTTTTTATTTCATAAAAAATATATTTACAAATAAAGAAAAAGTTATTATTACTGTAAAAAAGACAACTATCTATAATTAATAAAGATGATACTTATAAACAGTAATAATTTGTTTAAAATATTATTTTTGTTAAATTGTATTAATTGTTACTTCTATTTAAATGAGAAGTAGAAAAAGCTTGAAAAACCGAAACTTTATGAAATTATCAAAGTGGAATATTATTATTTTCCAATAAACAATTTTAAAAAATTATGTTGGCTAACATGAGCTAACAAGAACCTCAATCTAATTGAAAACTCGCAAATTTTAGAAACAAACTGCAAATTTCTAGCATTATTCTAAAATAATATTCTTATAAATAATAATAAATAGTTCAAACAATTATTTGTTTGAAAATTCATTTCCTTATTTATTGAAGTTTAATCAAATTAATCCAAATTTATTTTAGCGGAAAAAATACGTAATGTTCTTCGGTATAAGTGGTTTGAGCAATTAAATAATAGAAAAAAAGTTTTGAAAGAAGAAAGTTTTCGTGCGCTTTCTCTTTACAATATGTATACCATGAAAATTTATTATCGTATATTAGTAATGTATTATAGTTACACGTACTAAAAATAATTTTTTTTAAACAAATTAATGAAAAACTCTGATGATTCATAACACAAAAATAAAAAAAAGTTAAATGACAAAAAAAAAAGAAAATCATCATAAGGGCTGCCCATGAAGTAAGTTACTACTTTCAGTAGAAAAAGTCACTTTCAGTAAGACCGATTTTTTCTCTAATCCAGGTCTGAAGATAAATATCAGTAAGATAAAAATTAAAAAAATATTCTCGCAGTTACCAAAACTTTTATAGTTAATGAAATAGAAAAAAAGTCTTTCGTCCAATGAAAAGACAAAAAATTGAAGTCATGGTTTTCATACCCGGAAAGGATTCTGAACCTTTCAAGCTTTCTCGTGTCAGCGAAATTTTTTTTGTTCATCTTGCGGCACTTTTAACGTGACTAAAATATTTCCATGGACCCGGGGTCCGTTGTACCCTGTGTCTACGGAATTTCACCGTCCTTCGTCGCATGACCTTTGACACGTAGAGAGTTCGCCAGCGTATCCTCTCACGATTCAGCAATGTCGAAGGGTCACCGAGACTTGTGCGTGTGAAAAAAACGCGTGATCCTTAATATTTAAAAAATTGATAATATTTTAGCTCCCAGTAGCCAAAAAAATTAAAGATGTACTAGAGACATCTTCTGGACATCTCTAAGACATCTTCGGAATATATCTTTTGGACATCCTAAGGATGCTCTTGAGACGTCTAATGTCAGTACGAAAGATGTTTTGAGAACGTCCGATGTCTTTAAGATGTCTTCAGGACATCTTTAGGACTTTCGACGTCTTAGAGACGTTGACTTGACTGACATTAGACGTCCTGGAATGTTCCTAGTACATTCTAGGGATATTATGTTTTTTGCTGACTT
This sequence comes from Druon quercuslanigerum, assembly GCA_010014905.2. Classification (NCBI taxonomy): domain Eukaryota; kingdom Metazoa; phylum Arthropoda; class Insecta; order Hymenoptera; family Cynipidae; genus Druon; species Druon quercuslanigerum. The sequence continues at coordinate 10,225 of JAAAKG020132470.1, forward strand.
GGTAACAATGCAAAAATATTCCTAGTGCGCAAAAAATTAAGGAAGTACTGGAAACGTATTCCGGACATCTCTAAGATATCTTCGGAACATATATTTTGGACACTAAGGATGCTTTTAAGATGTCTAATGTCAGTACGAAAGATGTTTTGAGAACGTCCAATGTATTTAAGATGTCTTCAGAACATCTTTAGGACTTTCGACGTCTTACTTGACTTGACTGACATTAGACTGTCATTAGACAACTTAAGAGTAGGTAAGGATGTCCAAAAGACATGTTATAATAGCGTCTGAGGGATGTTCCAAAGACGTCTCTAGGACATCCCTAATTTTTTTGCCAATTGGGGAGGGTTGCGATTCGGCAGACGATTTAAAATTCCCGGGCAAGTTTTTCAACTAAAAAACATAAAGTTTTACCAAAAATTAATTTTCAACCGAAAATAAGGAACTTAAAAAAAATAGTTCCATTTTCAACGTCAGTGACGAATTTTAAATTAAAATGATGAATCTCAGACTGAAATAGTTTAGTTTTCATTAAAACAAGTAGTTTTTTTGCTAAAAGGGATAAATTTTAACTAAAACTTGACTAATTCAATTTAAATTAAAAATTTAATGATAAAACAAACAGATGAATTTTTAACTAAAACTATATAACATTAAATTGACATAAGTTCAAATTCTAGTTAAAAAATTACTTTCTACAAAAAAACTTATTTTCCAAAAAAGTGTTACATTTTCAAGTAAAATGAATAGTTGAATAAATATATATAAATGAATAGATAAATATTCGAATAATAAGAATAATTTCTACAAAAAATGAATTTTTAACTAAAAAAACATCATTTTTCAATCCAAAATTTAATAGTTAAAAAATTCCATTCTTAATAAAAAAAAAAGATTTTTACATAATAGTTAGATTCTCTACTATAATAATTAAATTTTGTGCAAAAAGAATAATATTTAACAAAATAGTTCTATTTTTAACCAGAGATTAATTTCAGCGAAAATTCAAAATCTTCAACCAAAAAAATTATTTTTAACAGGAGAGTTTAAGTTTTAACCAAGTAGTTGAATTTTTAAATAAAGAAAGAAGAACTCACAACGCACAAAACCACTTTTCTTAATTGAACGAAATTATTAAAATAATGAAAACTTGAATTTTTCTGCGATCAGAAGTAAATTTCCGGTTTTTCAATTAAATTTTCGGTCATTTCCCGATCTTTCCCGATTTTCTGGTCAAACGGCCACCTTGGAGGTCCTAGAGATACTCTTAAGGCGACTCATGTCAGTACAAGAAATCTCTCGAGAACGGCCTATGTCTTTAAGACGTCTTTAGGCCATCTTCAGGACATTAAACGTCTTACAGACTTTTATTAGATATACATAGAATGTCCTAGAAACGTCATGAGGACATTTTTGGGATGTTCATGGGTTTGTGTCCACTAGATTGGTAGCCAAAGTCAGTCCAAAGGATGTCCTAAAAACACTCTATGTCTTTAGGACATCTTTAGGACATTAGACGTCTTACAGACGTTTATTGGATAGACATAAGATGTCCTAGGAACCTCATAAGAACGTTTTTGGGATGTTCATAGTTTTGTGTCCACGAGATTGGTAGCCCACCCGGCAACAAAATTAAAGATGTTCTAGAGACGTCTTCAGCAAATCTCTATGAGGTATTTTGGACATCCTATGAATAACCTTCAGACTTTCAAAGTCATTACAAAAGATGTCCTGAGAACAGCCTGTGTCTTTAGGACATATTTGGGATATTAGACGTCTCCCAGTATGCAAAACCCTATAAGCATCCCCAGAACGTCCTTAGACGTTCCTGGGACGTCCAATGTTAGTTCAATAAAAATATCTAGGACGCACTATGTCCTAATGACGTCCTAAAGACATCCCAGTAGGCACAAAGGTCCCAAGACGTTTTTAGAACATCCTAAATTCGTCCTAGGTTTGAACAAATAACGTTCTAAAAACATACAAAGATCCAAAGACGTTTTTAGGACGTATTCGGTACATTGAACATTCCCAGTGGGCACGGAATTTCAGAAAGTAATTGGAACGCTCTAAAAACGTTTCTTGGACGTACATTTTAAAAGACGTTACTTGAACGTTTTATAAACCAAATAATGTTCTAAAAACGTTTAATGTTTAAAATACGTCTTTAAAACGTCTCTGGAACATTGTATGTTTATAAAACGTTATTTGGACTAACTTTGGATGTTTTTAAACCGTTCTAATGATGTCCTTTAAGGCTTGTGCCCACTGGCTTTTTATTAGAAGTTTTTTGGTCTGGTCTTTAAATTTCGTGCCCGCTGGGATAGGACGTCATCGGGACATCTTTCGTACTGACATTAGATGTCTTAAGAACATCCTCAGGATGTCCAAAAGACACGTTCCAAAATGACGTCCCGAAGACGTCTCTAGGACATCCCTAATTTTTAACAAATTCTTTTAGAGACGTTTAACAAACTGACATTAAACGTCCGAGACACGCCCCAAAGACGTTCTTGGGATGTTCATGGTTTTGTGCCCACTGGGTTGGCAGGCAGTATTAAAAAGAGAAAAGAGACCAACGAAGAATAACGTGCTTGTGAAAGTATCTTCCGGAAGGATGCATAAAATGTCAACTTAGAAGCTAGAATAAAGGGTGTAACTGATATTGAATGGCCATTGTTTCCACACGAAGTCAGAATAAAGTCTTACGCCATGCATTGTCTTTGTTTGACTGTAAAAATAGTATTAAAGAAAAAATGGTAAATTGTTCAATCTCTTCATATCAGAAGAATTAATATCATTGTGTGACACTTAAACATAAGTATGGTCTTTTAATGCTAGTAGTATTAATTTTATTCACAGAGCAATAATTTTTTATTATTTTGTGATTTTTTGTGTACTTCACTCTGCAATCTTACTTTTATATAAGAAATCTGAAAATGTAATCAATGAGATAGTTGGATCTACTATTTTTAATCAACTACTTGTTCAGGGTGGCGATTCGACGGACGGTTTCAAATTTCCGGTAATTTCCCGGGCAATCCCGGTTATTTTCCGGTTGTTCCCGGTCATTTCCTGATTGCTCCCGGTCAAGTCTTTCAAGTTTCCCGATCAACTAAAAAGAGCAGATTCATATTTCCCGCAAAAATGAATTTTTAAACAATTATCTACATTTTGCGATACGATTTTTTTAATTTCAACATAGAATAAAAAAGTTAAACTTTTAGATAAAAAAATTAATTTTCAACAAAAAATAACGCATTTTCCAGAAAATAGTCCAATTTTCAACCGAACTGATTCAATTTTTAACAAAACAAATAATTAGTTTTTAGTAAAAAAGATAAATTGTTACCCAAATCATAAATAATTAAATTTTTAATCAAGAAAATTAATGTTTAATAAAACAATTATAATAAATTATATTTTCATTTTAAAAAAATTACTCTTCATAAAAAAACTAACTGTCAAAAAAATACTTACATTTTTAAACAAAGTTATACATTTTGAAGTAAAATTGCCAATCTTTAACTGAAATTTTTGATTTTGAAATCAGAAAATGATGAATCTGAAAACGATGAAACTTTAACTAGAATAGTTGAATTTTTGAACAACTAGATAAATTATAAAAATTAAATAAATAAAGTATATAAACCAAGAAGATTAATATCTACCAAAAAATATTAATTTTCAACTAAAAAGGCAAGGAAATATATATTTTTTAGACAAAATTTAGATAAAGAGATTTTTAGTCAAAAAAAAAGTTTAACAAAAAACATGAAATTTTAATTAAAGTTATGAAATATTCAACTGAAAAAAAGTTCAAATAAAAAATCATATAATTCAAACAAAAAAATTAAATTTTAACAAAATATTTTAACTTTCAATCAAATAATTTTACTAACAACCTTAAAGATTAATTTTAACTAAAAAGATAAATATTTCACTGGAATACTTGATTGTTTAACCCGAGAGAATAATTTTTAAACAAGATGATTAAATTTAAAAAAAATTTTTTTGACCAAAACATCGATTTTTAACCCAGTATGAGGATTTTAAACGAAATAGTTAAATTTTAAATTAGAAAAGAGAAATGTTTATCGAAATTTTTTAATTTTTAACAAGAAAAGATCAATTGCTAGGCAAGAAAAATTATTAAAAAATTAAATTTAATTAAAATTAAATTAAATTAAATTTTAAATTTAAATTTTTAATTAAAAATTAAAAATTTCCAAACAGAAAAAAAAGACAAAAAAATTATCAGTTGAAGGTATT
>JAAAKG020132471.1:0-14496 GCA_010014905.2 Druon quercuslanigerum
AGGGAGGGGGGCGGACGGGGGAGTGCTGGAGGGAAGGAAGGAGGGGGGGGGGGGGGGGGGAGGGGGGGGGGGGAGAGAGAGAGAGAGAGAGAGAGAGAGAGAGAGAGAGAGAGAGAGAGAGAGCGGTAGGCAGAAGGCCGACGCTAGGGTCTGGTTCGTTATGGGAAAGCCTTCCATCACAGCTGTCGCTAGGTGGGCTTTATTGCTCTCTTTCTCCCAAGTGTTTAAACTCGGAGGGAAAGTGAGGTCGTTAAAGTGCCATTAAAAGTAATTTAACCTGGATGGAAGGTTTTCCCAGCTCGGGTTTTATGTCTTTATAACACGAGCGGGGATTTATTCCAGGCAAATTACTTTCAATGGATCTCAATTTAGGGAGCCTGAAGCGGACTATATCAATTTATTCATTGAATAAATATTTCCAGAATATTTTTTTAAATATTCTTTGAAACTCTTGACATAATTCAAAAGTTCTACGGAATTTAAAAAAAATTTTTACGATTTTTAAAATCCGTTAGTATATCTTCAAATTATTGAAATTTGATTAAAATTAGAAATGCGCTAAATTATTTTCAATAGTAAATAAAATTTTTGAAGTCCTTTAAAACTTTTTTTCTGCTTTGACAAGTCTTTCGTATTTCTAATTTTTAGATTTAAATTTAAATTAAATTTTTAAACATTTTTTTAAATTTCGTAAAATCTTTTAAATTATTCAAATTACTGGAATCTATTCAAATTTTTGGTGGAATTTTTTAAAATATCGTAAAGTAATTGCAGCCAGTTGACGCTCTTGAACTAAATAAATAAAATTTCTTATAATGTTTTTAAATATCCTAAAGTCTTTTAAATTCTTTGAAATCTTTTTGTATTCTTTAAAAGCTTAAAAATAAATCGACGGTTTCTTTAAATTTTTAAAATACCCTCAAGAAAACTAAATTCCTTCAATTGATTTCACTTTTTAAAAATGTTTTAGAATTCCTATAAATATCATGAATTGTTATTTTTAATATCTTGAAAATTTCTGAAAATTTTTTAAAATTCCGTAACATTTTTATAACACTTGGAATCCCTTCAAAATATTGAAATCTGATAAAAATTGGTGGAAGTTCTTGAAATACTGTAAAGTATTTTTAGTCCTTTAAAGTTTTTTGAAATCGTTTAAAATCTTTTAAATATCTTTAAAATTTCTTGAAATTTTTAAGAATTTTTTAAAATATTTAAAATCCTTAAAAATTTCGTAAAATTATTGAAATCTATTCAATATTCCTTCAAATCTTTTAAAACATTTGAAATGTTTTTAGCTTTTTGAAATCTTTCAAATCGTTTGAAACTTTTTAAATAATCCGAAAGTTCCTTGGAATTTTCAAGAATACCCTAAAATATTTAAAATTATTTAGAATTATTCAAATAATTGCACTTTTTTCAAAATGTTTTGAAATTCTTAAAAATATCCTAAATTTTTATTTTTAATCTTATGGCACTTTTTAAAATCCTCTAAGTCTTTTTAAATATATTGAAAATTCCATCAAATAAAAAAAATTCCGTTTGTTAAAAAGTCGTGAAAGCTTTTGAAATAATGTAAAGTATTTTTAATCCTTAAAAGTTTTTTGAAATCATTTAAAATCTTCTAAATATCTTGAAAAATTTTTGAAATTTTTAATAATTTCCTAAAATCTTTAAAATTCTTAGGAATTGATCAAAAATACTGAAATCTTTTCAAAATTCCTTCAATTCTCTTAAAACATTAGAAATGTTTTCAGCTCTTTGAAATCTTTAGAAATCATTTGGAACCTTTCAAATAATTTAAAAATTCTTTACAATTTTTGATAATTGCCTAAAATATTTAAAATGCTTAAAAATTTCTTAAACTTATTAAAATATTTTCGAAATTTCTTAGAGTTTTTTATAATATCCAAGAATCGTTTTATCTTTTTAAAATCTTTGAAATCCTTTGAAACTTTTTAAATACTTTGAAAGTTCCTTAGAATTTTTAAGAATACTCTAAAATATTTAAAATCATTTAGAATTCCTTTAAATCAATGAAATCTAATCAAAATTTCTTGGAAATTTTTTAAATATCCAAAAATCTTTTTAATTCTTCGAAATCTTTTTAAAAATTTTAAAGCTTTTCAAATAATTAAAAAAAATCATTAAAATGCTTTAGAAATACTAAAAGAAAAAATAATAAAAGTAAAAAAAAACATGATTGGAAAAACAATTTATTATTATGGTTACACTTCCCGGAAATTTACATTTGATTTAATTCAGATAGAATAATTGAAAAATATTTTTAATGTCTGTTTTATTTCACAAAAAAATATTTCCGAAAAAGTACGAGATTTTGAAAAAAAACTTGAGTATAAAAGTATTGAAATTTATTTTAAAATCCGAGGCATATTTTTCAATATTTTAAAATTGGTAGAAATTTCTAAAAATACCTTAATCTATTTTTAATTCTATATATATATTTTTAAATCCTTTGAAACTTTTTAAATATCTTGAAAATTCCTTGGAATTTTTCAAAATTCCCTAAAATGTTTAAAATCCTGCGTAATTCTTTCGAATTATTAAATTCTATTCAAAATTTCTCGAACTTTCAAAAATACCCTAATATATCACCAATCTTTCTATTTTTTTAAAACTCTTTAGATCCTGAATAAAATTTACAAAAAAGTTTTTTTTTATGGAAAATACTTTTCAAACCTCTTGTAGCTTGCATTATCTCTAAATATAATTTTTTCAAAACAAAAAAACTGTATTTTTTTTTTCAGGATTCGAACAAATTTCCTGGCGAATCCTATTATTACACAAAATAAATAAATAATTTAAAGTGAATCAATAAAAATTGTAACAATAATATCCGTAAATGATAATTTTTATAACCCTTATACGGAAATATTTGTGTACTTATTTTTCGAAATAAGTTTAATGAGGTGAATTGCTACTTTCCAGTAACTTTATAAATGACAAAGAATTTCTTAATAGTAAAAATACATAGTGAGTGTACTTGAGAAGATTAATTCGATGCAATTCCGTATTTTTCGTTTCGGCACTTTGAGGAAATTCTTGATGTCAATAAGGAAATTTACGATGCTTAGGAAATGCGCGTTATAATGGCCCCAGTAAGCCACTTTCACAACAAAAGTAGGGATAAATTTAGTATACATATAGAGCGAGAATACTAGAGGAATATGGATTTACTGAGATTCGATTTTAAAAAGTAAATTAATTAAAAATGTTGTTAACAATAAACGAAATGCGATTTTTACCGTTTGTCTTTCTGTGCTACCTTTTTTACAATTGTGTCAGGGCTAGTAATACTAAAGATGGTCTTTTGAATGCTGGTAGTACTAGTATCACTAGTCGTGGGCTTGGGCCTATCGGACCTATCAATACTGGACGAGAACAACAAGAACTACAATTACGCTATGATCAAGAATATCGACTCAAAGAACTGCGACTAAATTTGAAAGATTTACGTGCAAAAGTAGACGAACGAGCACAAAAAGAAGCTCATATATTACAAAATCAAAAATATATGAAATTAGGCGAAGCTGTAGGTAAGTTTAGAACCATTTTTATTTTATGAATAACATACGGAATGTCCCGTCACACAATGGGAAAAAATGACGACTTCGAAGTTTACCACGTACACTACCGGTCACGAGTATTGCCCACTCTAGAGCTACAATCAGTGAAAATTTAAAGTTTTATATGTTTTTCGGAAATTGATGGATATGAAAAAACTCAAAGCGGGTTTAAAGCGTGAGGCAAGACCTATTGAATCTTGTGGAGTATATAAAAAATAATAAAAAATTCCGTTTTATATATAGAAAAAACGAAATACTTTTTTATCATATTTTATTGTCCACAAAAAAGCGTGAACTATTTCAAAAGAACTTGGCAAATTAAAAAAAAAGCAAATAGAAAAGAAGCGTATTTGTGTTCTATTTTAAAGAAGCGCGATTTTTATCAAGACATTTAAAAGTTATGAGGATTTCAGTGAAAAAATCACTTTCATCATGTTTGATTATCTCTGAATCTATGCACTGTAGAACAAGCTATATAGAGAAAAAAAATTTTTTTCTACACCTGGAATAAGTGTATGTTATTAAAAATTTTAATTCGGAAAAATAGATTTTTTTTAATAGTATTACGCAAAATATGATAAATAATGATAATAAGTAGAGTCCTTTCAAAATCGCTCTAGATTGGGCAATACTAATTGACCGGCAGTGTATACAAATTTTAAAGTTCTGTAATTGATTTAAAAAGAATAATAGTCGGCTCAACAAAATAAAAAAAGACCTTTAGATTTGTTTCCAAAACCTTGATGTTTTTTTTTATCAAAACCAATTTGTTCAACAATTACGGCATTTGTTGTTTAACTGCATATGATAATTAACTGCGCATAAGTATTTGAACCTTGTGTAAGTAATTTAAAAAAAAACTATTGGTCCAATCAAGAAAATAAAAACGCCTCAAGATTCGCCTTCGAAAATCTCGGTGTTGGTTATTTTTTTTAAACCATTTTATAAAAATTGAATTACTACCGGGCGAGTATTGCCCACTCTAGAGCTAAAATCAGTGAAAATTTAAAGTTTTATATGTTTTTCGGAAACTGATGGATATGAAAAAACTCAATGTAGTTTTAAAGTGTAAGGCAAGACCTATAAAATCTTGTGAAGTATATAAAAAATAATAGAAAATTCCGTTTTATATATTAAAAGAACGAAATAATTTTTTATCATATTTTATTGTCCACAAAAAAACGTATGCCATTTCAAAAGGACTTGACGGATTTGAAAAAAAGCAAATAAAAAAGAAGCGTATTAGTGCCGTTTTTCAAATGAGCGCCACAGGATCCATTTTTATTTAGCTGTTTAAAAGTTATGAGGATTTTAGTGACAAAATCACTTTCTTCAAGTTTGATTATCTCTGAGTCTATGCACTGTAGAACAAACTCCAAAGAGAAAAAATGTTTGTTTCTACACGTGGAATAAGTGTATACTATTGAAAATTCTGATTTGGCAAAATATATATTTTTTAATAGTATTACGAAAAATATGATAAATACTGATAAGAAATCGAGTCCTTTCAAAATCGCTCTAGAGTGAGCAATAAAAAAATTGACCGGCAGTGTATATAAACTTTAAAGTACTGTAATGGATCTAAAAAAATAATATTCGGTTAAAAAAAATTAAACAAGACCTTTAGATTCGTCTCTGAAAGCTCGATGTGCATTTTTTTCAAAACCATTTGTTCAACAATTACGGCATTCGTTGTTTAACGGCATATGATAATTGTCTGCGCATAAGTATTTGAACCTTGTGTAAGTAATTTAAAAAAAAACTAATGGTCCCATCAGGAAAATAAAAACGCCCCAAGATTTGTTTTCGAAAATATCGATGCTGGTTATTTTGCTTAAACCATTTTATAAAAATTAAATTACTACCGGTCGAGTATTGCCCACTCTAGAGCTAAAATCAGTGAAAATTCAAAGTTTGATATTTTTTCCAAAAATTGATGGATTTAAAAAAACTCAATGTAGTTTTAAAGTGTAAGGCAAGATCTATAAAATCTTGTGAAGTATATAAAAAATAATAAAAAATTCCTATTCATATATAAAAAAACGAAAGACTTTTTTTGTCATATTTTATTGTCCACGAAAAACCGTGTACAATTTCAAAAGGACTTGACGGATTTAAAAAAAAGCAAATAAAAAAGAAGCGTATTAGTGCCGTTTTTCAAATAAGCGCAACAGGATTCATTTTTATTTAGCCGTTTAAAAGTTATGATGATTTTAGTGAAAAATAACTTTCTTCAACTTTGATTATCTGCGAATATATGCACTGCAGAAAAAACTTCATAGCGAAATATTTTTGTTTTTACACCTGGAATAAGTGTATACTATTGAAAATTCTAATTTGGAAAAATATGTTTTTTTAATAGTTTTACGAAAAATATAATAAATAATGATAAGAAGTAGAGTCCTTTTAAAATCGCTCTAGAGTGGGCAATACTAATTAAACAACAGTGTATATAAATCTAAAAGTTATTTAATTGATTATAAAAAAATAATATGCGGCTCAAAAAAATTAAAAAAGACATTTAGATTCGTCTCAGAAAACAGCTCGATGTTCATTTTTTTTAACTATTTGTTTAACAATTACGGCATAAATTATTTAACTGCATATGATAATTGCCTGCGTATAAGTATTTGAACCTTGTGCAATTAATTTAAAAAAAAAGAGTGATGGTCCAATCAAGAAAATAAAAACGCCCCAAGATTTATTTTCGAAAATCTCGATGCTTTTTTTTGTTTGTTTAAACCATTTTTTAACAATTAAATTACTTTTGATAGTTCTGCAATGATTATAAAGAAAATAATTTTCGTATTGCAAAATAAACAAAACCATGCATTCCTTTCGAAATTATGTCCATTCCTTTTTTTAGATTGTTTTTTTTAAAACCATTTTTTCAACAAATACGGCATTTGTTAATTAGCGTACACGTGCCAATTGCCTGTACATAAGTAATTGAAACTTATGTAATTAATTTTGTTTCAACTGATGTACGTATCAAAAAAATAAAAACACCCTCGGATTCCTCTCCGAAAATCTCAATGCTGTTTTTTTCATTTAAACAACTTCTTACACAATTATATTACTTTTTATAGTTCCACATTTTTTATAAAGAAAGTATTTGTCGGATTAAAAAATGAAAAAAACATTGCATTCCTCTCGAAACTGATAGTCGTATCAGAAAAAAATAAAAACGCCTCTAGATTTGTGTTCGAAAAATCTTGATGCGGTTTTTCTACTTTTTTGTTTAAACGATTTTTTAAACAGTTACATTGCTTTTATAGCCTTGCAATTGTTACAAGCAAAGTAATTTTTGGATTTGAATACGAAAAAAACGATTTCATACTTCTCGAAAATATCCCGATGTGGCTCTTTTGATTTTTTGTTTAAACAATTTTTTGAATAATTACATTACTTTTTATAGTTTTGCAATTGTTATAAATAAAGTAATTGTTGAATTTAAAAATGAAAAAAAAGATTGTATTCCTCTAAAAAATATCTTGATGCCGTTTCTTTGTTTATATATTTTTTCAAACATTTACATTCCCTTTTATATATCTGCAATTTTTATAAACAATATAATTGTTGGATTAAAAGATGAACCAAACCATTTTACTCCTTTCAAAACTATTTTGATGGTGTTTTTTTTCTAACCATTTTTTTAAAAATTAGGGCATTTATTGTTTAATGCAGAGATGCTAATTTCCTGTGGATATTGATTTAAACCTTGTGTAATTAATTTAAAAAAACAGATAGTCGTATCAAAAAAATGAAAAAACTTTTTGCTTCATTTCCGAAAAAACACATTGAGGTTTTTTTAAACAGTTTTTTTAAACAATTTAATTACTTTTTATTAGTTTACAATTGTTATAAATAGAATTAGATATAGCTAGGCTGTACATAATGCTGTTTCAATAAAATATTTTTTCATACTACTATTCATTATTTTTAAATTAATTATGCAAGGCAGATCTCATTTGTTAAAAAATTGATTTAAAAAAAAAGAAATTTCTTGACTCAAAAATAATTTTTGTTGGTTAAGAATGCATGCATTTTGTTGAAAATTCGTATATTTTTATTAAATTTAACTGTTTCTTATTTAAAATTAAAAAAATTTTCGCTTAGGAATATCAATTATTGCTTTTTTAGTTGAGAATTTATTTTTCTTGTTTATATTCAACTGTTTTTTTATTTAAAAATAGTATATTACACTGTTTAAGTTCTGCCCGTGTGGTATATACAATTTTTCTTTATAGCCGGTCGAAAGTACATTTACTAATTTCAATTTTAATTATTGCGATTACGTTGCGATGCATGTTTTTGATGCCTGCCCCGATATTTGCAAGGGCGCGGGTGAAATCTCATGAAGAAAACTTTTTTAACAAAAGATACTGTAAAAAGTACATTAAATATTTACTCATTTAAATCACTGTTGCATCCTTTACATTTATTTTTTACACTTTTTAGTCACACTCAGAAAAAGATTAAAAATGTAAATACAATTAAATATTAATGCTAAAAAAGACATTATAGTTCTTCAAATAACAAATTATTATTATTTTTTATTATTATTAATGCATGAACAGTAATAATTATTTCTCACATTTCCAAATATGCAATTCTCATAATTCGTATACGGATCTTTATCAGAGTGTACATTTGAATTCTCATCTCTTGCAGAATATTCATTCACTAATCTACTTTTTTTCAACGGAGGCTGATTGTCTGATTCTCTAGAAAAAGCTGTAACAGGTGGTTTTGATTAAAAGCGTAGCTTTTTTAGTCTTTTAGGGAAAAGGTTTACAGGTGATTTAAATAAAAAATGTTGCTGACGTTGATTAGTCATAAGTGGAATCTTTTTTTTTGTTCTGTTGTAGAACAAGCTGGTTTTTGTACTTCAGACGCGTCTAATCTTTCAATTTCTAATAAATTTTCTTCATTTACTTTAAAGTCGTCAGAAAAATTGTTATTATCTTCTACAACAAGTGGATAGTTCTTACTAGTTCTTGGTCGTAGATTGGCTTGATCATTGGTTATTTTATTGAAAATTTCTTATCTATTTTTAAGAGAGTTTTCAACATATCCTGTGGACAACAAATTTTTATAAATATAATCTTTAACAAAGAATTTACCTTGTAGATACATAAATTATTTGTAAATAATGGATAATATTATAAACGAAATAAGTAAATGATTAACCGTGTGCGATATTTAGAGATTTCCATCCACCTCGTTGTTTAAGCATAGCAGTAGTACCTCCAGCATTAGCTAAAAGTGCACCACTAGTCCTGCGGAAGCAGTGTCCTGTGTATCGTTTTGGTTCTGATAATTCCAAGTACTTTGCTATTTCTTGTGGCGTTTCACCAATTTGATTTCTTCCAATTACTATACGATTGCACTTTCCTTTTTGGTATTAAATAAAAAATCTTTCTGTAAATAATTCAGTTGTTGTCAATGAGATATATTTCTTAACTTTCTCATAAATACATACTAATGTATTCAGCTGCTGTATATAAAGAATCCTACATGAATTGTGTTCAAATATATAAAGAACTTGATGAATTTTATTACTTACCTTTGAGGTCAAATATATGTAGTCTGATACTGTGTTCAAAAATTTCATAATGTCGTCCCATTTCAAAACTAATGATTTTCTTGGTTTGTAACCTTTAGAATTTTGCTTGATTATACTTTTTAAATTTTACAATTTCCAGCTGTCAATGTTTTCTCTGGTGTTCAGCGTTTTTTTCAACATTGACAATATACTCCATAAAGTAGAAGGTCTTAGGTTCTACCTTAGATTTCTAAATTAAACAACTAAATTGTTTTCTTCTTCATTTGACAGAGAATTGTTATCTTCCAGCTTCCACTTTTTGTATGTTTCGTAGACTAACGTATACCTGTTGGCAGACTTTTTTGGCAATGTTTTTGTTTGTATTATTAACTGGGCCTCAGCATCAAAATCATGTTCAAAATCCTCCCTATCCATCGATTCATCAGACGAGAAAGCTTTTTCACCCATATTCCTTTTTTTTGTTATCGTTATTTAATCTGCACCCAATATCAAAGGTTAAGCCCAAAAATGACGGAGCAACCAATGCGGATACACGATTATTCGAATGAAAATGTCGTTTGTACGAGTTGCTAAGCAGCAAAGCTATTAAAGAGGGCGCGCGTGTAACTTTACCGATGCGTAATTCTTAGGCTGTCTGCACCGAAAACGATGTGGAAGCCATGTACTTTCGACCAAGGCATAAAGATAATATATTTTTGTTGTGCTCAAATTTTAGTTATTACATTTATTTTCATAATTTATCTTTTGATAAAAAATTTAACTATTGGATAGAAAGTTATGTAGGCCTACATTTTTTTGTTTGTAATAGTAACTAAATTAATTAACAGAGACCTGCCTTCAACCATCGGACAGGGAAAATGAGGGCTTCCGTTGGAAGTGTACATACCTGAATTCAAACAAAAGGGAACATCATTTCCGTTATCCAAATATGGCCGAATGTGAGTACATTTATTTTTGTAAATATTTAGAAAAAAAACTATTTTTTTCTAATTTTAATTTTAATTTTGAAGAAATCCGATCGATCCGATAATATTTAGACTTTCCACAATCCTCACGATATTTAACACGTATTTCTCATGAGAAAAATTCAGTTTTTTTAATTTTAATTTAAACATTAGATAAAGCGAGTTAAGTTCCAAAAAAAACAGAAATGGAAGAAATTCGGACCCATTGTTAAGCATGTTAGGGAGCAGAAGGCGGAAAAAACTAAATTATACTTCTTTTAAACAAATAATTTCGAAAATGGATCTATTTTATTTAATAGAAAATAAACTGTTTCGAAAAATTTATTTGTTCAAAAATTTTTTTAAAATAAATTTTGTTTACATTCTATTAAAGCCTAAATTAACGTTTGAATATGAAAAGGAAGCCCTTTGTAGTTATATTAAAAATTATGTAAAAAATGAAAAAATTCAAGAGGAGAAAAACATTTCAATTTTTAAAGCCCGAGAAGATTATCGTGACAAATTCTTGAATTTTGTTCAATAGTTGAAAATTCACATTTTGATCATACAAAAAATAACTAAAATTTTGATAGGATACATAGTTTTTTTAGTCGCAAAAAACAACATTAAAAATTAAAAATTAAAGTTTTGTACAAATGGCACAAGCTATAAAAAAAGTAAATAGAAGAACGTTGCTCTTGCAAAAAATAGCGAAAACTTATTCAACTTCGTCATGAAGAATTTTTGATAAGACACGTAGTTTTCGTTTGAATCGAAAAAATTAATATTTAAAATGAAAAAATAAATTTTTTTACGTTTAAAACAACACAAGGTACGAACAAAAATTAACATAATAAAGTTTTTTTTCCCCAAAAATGTCTATAAATGTATTCTTAATAATTTGCAGATAGAACAATCAGATTTTCTTTCAATCATATAAAATAAGATTAAAAATTAAAAAAGAAAATTGGTGGAAAAACGACACAAGAGACGAACAAAATTAAAAGACAAAAGTTGTTTAGCCACAAAAAAAGTACCAGTTTGTTATAAACAATAAAATTTTATTTACTAAAATTTTTGCCTACATTACATCTACATTAATATAAACAAATTAGATTAATGGCAAAACTACACAAGTTACAGTAAAATGTTTAATAATAATTTTCATTTGTAATAGAATAATTAGTTTTTTAATAATAAAAATAAGACAGCAAAATACTTTTGTTTCAATGCTAATGCACATCGTGATTGTTAATAATATAAATTTGTGGAAATGATGTACATTATTCAGGATGACCAAGAATAAAATTCAATGCGAAATTTTAAATAAATATTAAATTAACCATTAAAAAGAAGATTTGGACTGATATAGTTGAACATATACTGATAGAGTTAAACCTAATTTAAAAATGTTTGCATTTTCGACGAAATCGAGTGAGAAGCACCAGATACGTGATGAGAATGTGTTCGTTAAAGCCAAAGCAGCTTTAAAAAAAGAGAATTCACAATAACCGAATGACAGTTATCGATGCTTGGACGTTTCATTTCAAAAGGCTTGCGCACAAATCTGGGGTACATAGAAAGACCGAGCGCGCAGCGCGAGAACCATCAGTGGCGCAGCCGAGGCGCGCATAAGCTTTCAAGAGAAGCGAGCTGCGCCGGCAGATTTTTTTCTCAGGAACAACCCTACTGGACACTTAATGATAATTTTCATCAACTACTTTTTAATTTAGAACGTTTTTTTCAGTATAGATTTAACGAAAATGTTTTTCCTTTACAGTGTACTGCATAAAATCATTCGGTAAAGGATATAAATGTGCTATTATACCTCTTGCACAGCCAATGGTTCTGGAAGAACTATGTGCAGAAATTACGCCAAAGCAGCTCCTATTTACGGAAATCAAAGAAGCTACTTTATCGAAAATATTGAGTCAACATCATCCATCGGTTCCACATAATCAATTGAATCAACCTAATCTAGTAATTCAGAATAATCAAGTGCCTCATAATAATCACGGCGATGACTATCATCTATGGAGTAATAATGATAATAATATATGGAGTAGCAATTATAGTAATCAAGGGATTAATCATCATCTATGGCATGATAATAATAATATTAATAAAATTAATAATAATAAGAATGATCAGAATGCAGAATTCAGTAATAATCAGAATAAAAATAACAAAATACAGGAATATCGTCTTTTTTAATCCTGATTTGTATACAATTATTCAGAACAAGAAAATAAAAAAATCTTATTTAAAATAAACGCTTTCTGAAGAATTTATTTTATAGCTGTCCAAGATAAATACCCAAAAACTATTAATATTAACGATTTTGGATCAAATACTTCGAAAATATTATGTAAGTAGCTAATTATTTAATCAGGAGAAAGAAGAGAAAAAAAGGAAATTTTTGGTTCAAGATAATGTACAGCCCGAAAATATTGACGGATTTCGGTAAAAAATTGAAAAAAAGCTGATGGGACATATAAGGGAGTCCTCAAGCCCAATTTTTAAATTTGGGTTTTAATTCTTTTATAAATGAAAACACATGATAAAGACAATGCACATTTTTTTACGAAATTGTCTTTTATGATTTTCCATAATTTTACGTTTTTTAAGTTGTATTGCAAGAAGTTTTGGGAAAACCAATATAATAATTTAAATATTTCTTCCTAAAAGTATTATTGTTAATGTTTCAAACAAATTTAATAAATAACTGCAATAATCAGGCAGTATACGATTAAAAAATTCATTTTTTGTATGTTGCTTTCATTTTAAATTTCTTTTGTTGTTAAAATCGAATGAACTTTATAATATTAATTCTATTGTAGCATTTCCATCCACAAGTGATTATGCCAGGGTGGTAAGGCCTGAAAATTTATTCTTGTTTGGGGGTACGTTGCCACTTTTCAGCTCTATGGGAACTGTGTCAATTGCAGTGTTTTTGAATGAGAGAGATGGTCAGAGTAAAACGGATTTATTATAAAGTCATAGAACAGATAATTTAGTTACAAATATTAACTTACATATATTATATATAGGAAAGGGCAAGATTGTGTTACCTTGTCGATTGTATCTCCACTCTTATCGTAGGACAGGGTACGATTCTGTACTGCGACGTTTCTACCTCTGTAGCACGACCCTTCGTGACGAAACCCTGGCGTCGTGTAGTTTCCAACTCGCTCCATCAATTGTCGCATCCAGGAATCAAAGCCACGACGAAGCTTGTCGCTCAACGGTATGTTTAGCCATCATTTAAAGTTGATTGCAAGCCAACGTGCGAAGGTCTCTCGACATGTGTCAGTACCCATTGGCTCATTCCTCCACCAAATTCGTGATTTGAGCACGTGCATATAGATTTAGTCGGTCCCTTACCGATTTCAAACAGTTCCCGCTACGTTCTGACCTGCGTTGACCGATTTTCGCGTTGGCCTGCAGCTTTTCCAGTCACAGACGTGGAGGCAGCAACCATCGTGAGAGATTTGCTCTCTGGTTGGATCATCAGATTCGGAACTTCGTTGCGAATAATCACCGATCAAGGTCTTCAATTTGAGTCACAAGTTTTCTAAGGATTGAACAAAATGCTCGGGTCTCCGCACCTGAGGACGACTGCTTATCATACCTCTGCCAATAGCATGGTGAAAACGTTACACCGAAAGCTGAAAAAATCGATTAAGTGCCATGAAACTGAAGATTGGACTGAAGTCCTAACCTTCATCCTTTTAGGCATCAGATCAGCCTGGCGAGAAGATTTAAAGTCAACATCAGCTGAACTCGTTGACGGCGAGAACATTCGCCTACCCGGAGAATTTTTAATTTCTCGTGCAGAAAGAGTCATCACGAAAGATACATCAGAGTTCGTCAACCCAATGAGACGTCGTCTCCATAGTCTACGACGAGTCGGTGGTACTCGTCACAGTCAGAAACAAATATTTCCTTTCAAAGATCTTTCCACATTTGAGCAAGTTTTCTTTCGTTATGACCAAGCAAAAGGACCACTACAAATGCCTTACGACGGCCCCTATTCAGTAAACAATCAATCTGAAAAATTGTTGAACCTCAACATCAAAGGAAAAAACACTAATGTCTCAATTAACAGATTCAAACCGGCATATATCATCCCTGAAGATGAATTTCAGTTGCAACATCGTAAGCAGATTTCGAATAAATGTAATAAACTCACGTCGCAAGATCTAGAGATTCCAGCTGAATTTCCAGCTCCGACAAGGTCAACTCGATCTGGCAGGAAAGTCGGGTTCCCAGATCGACTTCAAACAGGTTTTGCATAATTTGACTGCAACTCTGTTCCTTTTTTACATTCTCATCAGAGAAGGTATTAGATTTATGCAAAATTTGACCCCCCTGGTTTTTGTTAAATGTCCACGTT
>JAAAKG020132472.1:0-14496 GCA_010014905.2 Druon quercuslanigerum
AAACACGTGAAAATTTCAGAAGTTTTTATAATGTTATAAATATTAATAATATCAGAAATTTTGATATTTTTGAAATTTTTAAAGATTAGATACTTTATACACTGTAAAAGTTTTAATAATTTTATAAATTTTGAATATATCATATATTTTAGACATTAGAAAGCTTAGAAATTGCAAACATTTTTAATTTTTTTTTTACATTTTAAGACATTTTTATAATTTTGCAAATTTTAACAATTTTATAAACTAGGAAAATTTCAAAAACTTCGATAACTTAAAAAATTCAGAACATTTACAAAATTTGGGTAATTTTATAAATTTAATCATTTTTGAACTTTTATAACATTGTAGGAAATTTTTAAATTTTATAAGCTGGCAACATACTAGAAAAACTGAAAGCTTAAGGCGTTTTTATAATTTTAGAAATTCTTGTAATATCAGAAATTTGTGTAATTATAGAAATTTTGATAATTTTCCAATATTATTAATTTTTAAAGTTTTAAAAATTCTAGATATTTTATACATTTTTAAAATGTCATTACTTTTATAAATTTGGTAAATTTTAGACGTTTTTATTTTAGAAGATGAAAAGTAGGTGAAATTATAGCAAATGAGAGAAAAGATGAGAAAGTATGGGGAGTAAATAAAATGAAGTGTTGGAAGTAAGTTTAAGAGAAGGAGGGGAAGCGAGGGAAAATGATAGGAGAGGAAGTATAGGAAATTAGGGGATTGGAGGTAGGGGAAAGAAGAGGATAGAATGTAGGAAAAATGATGTTATGGAAAAAAAAGTTAGGGAAACAAGGAATGGAGAAGGAGGGGAATTAGAGAAAGTTCTGAGAGCGAAACTAGTGAAAGTAAGGAGAAATGAGAAGAAGGTGAATGTAAAAAGGGCTAAAGATGAAAGGGAGGAAAGGGTTGGCAAAGGGGCAAGAGGAGGAGAATGTAAAGGAAATGAGTTGATGGAATGTAGGGATAGTGAGAGTGTGAGAGGTAAAAGTGGGAGAAATTAGTGGAGGGGAAGTATGGAGGGTAATAAGAGGGACACTAGGTAAAGTAAAATGAGGGGAAATAAGAGCTTGGGAATAGAGAGGCAAGTGAGTGATATTACAAAATTAATGATATCAAAAAAATTATAAAAATATTTAATGGCTTATTATAAGATATCAAAATTTTGATTCAGTTCAAAGTTGAAATTACCAAAATTGTAAAATTTTCATTTAATTGTAAAATTTTTCGACTTAGACCTTTTTTTGTCGGTCTTATACGTTGTAATAAACTTAAAGTGGTTTTCCAGGATGTAAGAATTTTTTAGAAAAATCGCACCTCTTTTTAGGAGAGCCATCAGCACTAAGAAAATCTGGAACTTAGTAGCTCTGTCTTCTGCAGCGATTTAAAAAAAAAAAATTTTAAGCTCAGAAGTTATAAGAAAAAAAAAGTATGGAAAAGAGATCAGGAACAGTCAAATCTAGATAGGCATGTTCTAATCATATAAATGAAAAATTGGGAATGATTTGCTGAATTCGAAGAAAAAATATGAGCTAGAACGTGATCGGATTTTCAAATGTAGATCTGACATCGCTAAAGTGGCGCTCTTGCATTTACAAATAGATTAAGGCGAGAGAAAATTTTATTATTGAGTCAGGCCAAAAATTAATTTTATTTATTTTCAATTAGAATGGGAGGAATATTTTAAAACTTTTTTTTTTCGTGGCGGGATTTTAAGAAATTTAAATTATTTTAAAACATATTTAGAAATTCGAAAAAATATTTCGAATTTTTTTCTATTGATTTACTAAGATTTCAGTAAATAACGTAGACGATTTCAAAAGAAAAGTTTTTAAGTTTTAGAAAATAATTTTGTTTTTAAATTTGAGTCGGTTTAAATGACATTTAAAAGTTTCCAAAAATTTTTTAAAATTCAAACAAAGTGTGAACTATCGAAGGTTTCAAACAAAATAAATTTTTTCAACGAATTTTTAAAGTTTTCAAGAAAATAAATTAATTTCCTAATGATTCCTGGGACAGTTTAAACAAATTTGTTATTTTTAAAAATAAATTTTAAGCATAAGTTAAAAAATATTTCAAGAGATATTATAAGAAAATTTAAGATATGTTTAAAAATTTTAAAAAGACTCATAAAATTCAGAACCAAATTTACTTTTTTAAAGATTTTAAAAACAAGTTTTGAATACTTTAAAGGATTTTAAAATGCTTCAAAACAATATAACAATTTAATAAAGTTTTTTGGAAAATTTTAATAATAATATTTGCTCGAAATTCTCAGTTTGTATTAAATTTTATTTTTTCCCGAAAATTATAATTTGATCGAATTAATTTTCTTTCTTAACTGAAAAACATTTTTTAATTGATAGTTGAACTATTCTGTTAGAACTTTGTCTTTTTGGTAGAAAATAAATCTTCACGGTTAAAAATTCATCTATCATTAAAAATTTAATTATTTGGTTAAAAATGAACTTTTTTCCTAAAAAATTATTTCTTTTAATAAGAATTAAATATTTTTATATGAATTAATATTTATTAAGGATTCAACTAAGTTGTTAAAAATATTTTTTATGAGTTAAACTGCTCTTGATTCAAAATTAAAATTTTTTTTTGGTGAAAATATTTATGTGTTACATTTTTTTTTTAAATTACTTATTTTGGTTAAAAATTTAACTACTTGCTTTAAAATTATTTTTGTTGTTGAAATTTTGATTAAAAATATCTGAAATTTAAAAAAAGATATTTTAGAATTTCCTCAAGAATGTTAGAAAAATTATATTTATACTACTTTAAGAACAAATAAACAAGTAATCATCGAAAAAAAATATTTATTCGAATTTTATATTTCCAATTGATTTTTTTCTTTAAACGAAAAAAATTACAGGCGCGCATAGCGAGCACTTAATTACGCTAGTTTTAAAAAAACTTTTATCAAGATTATAAATATTTTATAATTAATTTTTTAATCTCTAACAAATAGTTTTAAAACTTGATTAATTTTTATCACATCTAGATGGCTCTATCTAGGGTGAATAGGCTTAACTCTGCTCGAACTCAATTTGTATTGTTTATTTTAAAATCCTATTTCCCTTTAAAAAAGTTTCACCTGCACTTTAGTTGGATTTACTTCCAAACTCGAAAGTTTCCCGAGTAAAAGAAACCAATTATCAAAACACACTTTGCAAGAAAAATCCCTGAGGAATCGTCGCTTCCTTTGAAATTTTAAAGTGATTTCATGAATCCACTCTTTCCTTAGACAACATTTCTGGCGTCGTCTGACATTGCTGAGAGTTTTCTTTAAATCGGCCCTCCAACCGATCTAACTGTAATTGCAGCATTCACGACGATTAAGACTTATTCCAAGGACCAACTTAATTAACCGGCATTCAAAGCCATCTCCAGCTTCTCCTGACCCACCTGGAGATCTAGAAATGATGATGAAAAGAAAAGAAAATTATACAAGCGAGAAACCATTTTACGCTTGTTCCTCAGCTTGTTTCGAAGCGGGGAAAGCTTGCGAAATTTAATTATCGGCTTTATTTTATTATTGAATCTGCCCTCTTCCTCCATCCTCAACCTTTATCTTCTCCAGGACCCTCTTCCTCCATCCTGTCCCTTAATCATCTCCCTGAAACCTTTTCCTTCGTCCTCTACAACCATCGTCCTTCCGTGTCTCCCTCTATCCTCTGTCCGTTTCCCTTATCTCCATCCTTTTCCACCGCCCTCTCCTTCAGCATCATCCACAATCCTCTCCAAGCATCATCTCCCTTCATCCTGTTCATGCATCTACTTACTCAATCCTCTACCTCCATCATCTGTCTCTATCCTTCTCCTTCATCCTTTCTTTCTTTTCTCTACCTGTTCCCTCTCTCCCTTCTTTTCCACCACTATCTCTCCATATCCTCTCCTTTTATCCTCTACATACATCTCCTCCTCTGCCTCTATCACCTCCCTCCTGTCCTCATCTTTATCCCCTCCAACCATCCTGTTCCTTTACCCTCTCCATACACCTGCCGTTTCAGCCCTCTGCCTCCCATCTGCTTCCATCATCTTTCATCTTCTCCCTCTATTACGTATTTGCCTGCTTGCTCTCTCGCCATCATCTCCCTTCCTAATCACCCTTCATCATCTTCCTCAATCCTGTCCCTCTCCCGCTCCCTGTACCTCTCCCTATCCTGGAAAAATACGATGAATCAACCAAAGGATATCGCTTTAAATTATATAAAAGTTTCTTCCTCCGTTACGGAACACTTAAATTAATAATAATGTGGAATGTTTTATTTTATAGCACCTATGTATTATCTAAGATAATAGAAAAGAAGAGCAATAACAATATTTTTTGATCATTTATCTTCTTCTCCCTGATCCTCTCCTTCTATTTCCTTCCATTATTCTCTCTCTCTCTCTATCCTCGCCCTTTTTCTCTCGCGTTCCCTGTCTCTCACCCTATTCTTGGAAAAAATAAAACAGACGGGCGGAAGAATATAGACTTAAATTACATGTACAAGGGTTTCTTCACGTAAAGACAAAATCCTAAAATTAATATTAATACAAAAATTTTATTTGATAGCATCTATGTATTGTCTAAGATAATAGAAAAGAAAAGGAAGGATAATATTTTTGCTAATTTCTCTATCTCCCTCTCACCCTTCCCTTCTCCGTCCATTTTCTATCTTCATCACCTCTCCATCCTCTTTCTATACCCTTTCCCTCCATTGTCTCTCTTTTTCTTCTGCACCTATCTTCTTCCTTTTATCTTCTCTCTCCATCTTCTTTCTATATCCTCTCCCTAAATCCTTTTCCTGCATCCTCTATATACATCTGCACCCTTCGTCCTCTACATCCATCCTGCTTCCATCTTTTTTTATATCTTTTATCTGCTTCCCCTATTTCATCCTTTTTCACCTCACTCTCTTTCAGCATCTCCCACAATCCTCTTCAAGCATCATCTCCCTTCATCCTCTCCATGCATCTACTCACTCAGTCCTCTACCTCCGTCATCTATCTTTATTCTTCCTCTCTCTATTCTTTTCCACCACTATCTCTTCACATCCTCTCTCTCAATCCTCTACATTCATCCTCTCCCTTCACCCCCTACATACATCTGCTCTCTTGGTGCTCACCTTTATC
Source organism: Druon quercuslanigerum (assembly GCA_010014905.2). NCBI lineage: Eukaryota > Metazoa > Arthropoda > Insecta > Hymenoptera > Cynipidae > Druon > Druon quercuslanigerum. Next base: position 5,134 of record JAAAKG020132472.1, read on the forward strand.
CTCTCCAGCCTTCATCATCCATCATCCTCTCCCTCTATCATTTGCCTGCGTCCTCTCTCTTCATCATCTACCTTTAAAATCTCCCTTTATTCTCTTCCTCAATACTGTCCCTCTCCTGCTGCATGTACCTCTCCCTATCCTGGTAAAATACGATGAGCGGAGCTAAGGATATCGCTTTAAACTATATAAGACTTTCTACCTCTTGCAACGAAACACTAAAATTAATAATAATAATAATATGTAATGTTTGATTTTGTAGCATCTATGTATTATCTAAGATAATATAAATGAAGAGCAATAACAATATTTTTTTATCATTTATCTTCCTCTCCTTGATGTTCCTTTTTATAAATTCTCTTCCTCCATTTTCTCTTCCCATCCTTTTATTCTGTCAAACTTTTCCCTCCGTCCCCTTCTTCCATCTTCTTCCATTATTCTCTCTCTCTCTCTCTCTCTCTCTCTCTCTCTCTCTCTCTCTCTCTCTCTCTCTCTATCCTCAACCTCTTTCTCTAGCGTTCCCTGTCTCTCAACCTGTTCTGGGAAGAAATGCAACTGACGTACGAAAGAATATCGACTGTAAAAGGGTCTCTTCACGTAGAGACAAAATGCTAAAATTAATATTATTACAAAAATTTTATTTTATAGCATCTATGTATTATCTAAGATAATAAAAAAGAAAAGAAAGGATAATATTTTTGCTAATTCTTCGATCTCCCTCTCACCCTTCCCTTTTTCGTCCATTTGCTGTTCCCATCACCTCTACATCTTTTTCCTACACCCTTTCCCACCATCTTCTCCCTTTTATCTTCTCTCTACATCTTCTTTCTGTATCCTCTCCCTCCATCCTCTTCCTTGATTTTCTCCTTCTATCCTCTCCCTCCATTATCTCCCTCAATCTTCTGCCTCTATCTTCGTCCTCTATCTTCTCCCTCTAGTTTATTTCTCTATTATCACCCTCTATCCTTTGTTCATTTTTTCCGCCATCCTCCCCTTCCATCCTCTCCCTCTGCCGTTCCATGTTCTCCCTATCCTGGGGAAAAATACTATGGATGGACGAAAAAACATCGACCTGAATTATATAAGGGTGTCTTCCCGGGTCTACAAAATCCCTTAAATCAATAGTAAGGATCTTCTTTTGGCATCTAGGCATTTTTTTAATAATAGAAAAGACAAGCAAAGAAAATATTTTTGATAATTCATCTCAATCTAGCTCTCTTCCTCTAACTTTCCATGCTTCTTCTCCCTCCATCCTCCCCATCTATCTTCTTCATCCACCCTCTCCCTCCAACTTCTTCCTCTAGCCACGCCTTTTATCCTTTCCTACCATTTTCTTTTTCAACCTCTACATATATCCTTTTCTTCTCACAGTCCCCTTCACTCTCCCTATACTGGAAAAGAATACAACGGATGGACGGAAAAACTTCGAAATAAATTTTATAAAGGTTTCTTCCTAGAACTACAAAACCCTAAAATCAATATTAAGGAATCATTTTATTTTGTAGCATCTATGCAGTGTCTAAGGTAATAGAGAAGAAAAGCAAGGAAAATATTTTTGATAATTCATCTTAATCTAGCTGCCTCCTCTCCCTCTCCACCCGTTCTCTCCCTCCATCTAGAAACATATTTTTTATCTGGATATAAATATTTTTATAATAATAAATCTTCTTCCCCTACCTTTCATCAATAATCTCCATCCATCCTCTCCTACTCCCACCTTCTGTCCTAAAATAACCTAGATGTAAAAAAAATTGTGAATTTAATTGTTGAAGTTAAATGCTTTTTCTCAAATAAACAATTTCAAGTGGTAGTTAGATAAATGTTCATTTTTCAGCCTGTTAGCTTAAAAAATTGATTTGCTTACACTTCCATTTTTACAGAATTTCCTTACACCTAACTCTTTAAAAACTAACATCGCTCCACACATTAACTCTAAGCTATTTTCTTGCTTTGCCTTCCCTTCTCAGCCTCTGGCTCCGCAGCTAATCTTTAATCCTTATCTACTACTTACAATATGTACAATCTTCTTAAATCTACTTGCTCTTCTATATACAATCTTTTCTTCTCCATTCCTCTTTCTCGTTTCTTCTCTTCTTCTCTATCTTACGCAAAAATCTTTCATGCAAAAATACCTCCATGCTTATCTCACTACTGTCCACCTCTTCACACTCCTCTAACCAGTGTTCCACTTTTTCATCCCCCTTTCCATGCATCCGCATCTCATTCTCGCTATAAGTTCCGGACTTGCTTGCTCATCTTTCTCACACAAACATTGGGCTCTCTCCCTTGCCATAATCCACACATAGTGCCCATTAAACCTTGACTCTCTTATTCTCTCCTCCCCTGCTTCCTTGTCTCTCTCCATGTTATTCCTGTTAACCAACCTATACACCTTCCTTCCTCTCTCATGCATCATTCTCACTTCATCCATCTGCAATCCATTCGTTCTAAATACCTTTCCCTTACTACCTCCATCCTCCGACCCCTACGCCTGTTCTCACTCTCCCACTAACATTCCCTAACCAGCTTACTTCCCCTCTCTTCCACAAATTTCTCCTCATATTTACACGCTCGGCTCCCCGTCATAATCCCTAAACTCGTTCTTCCTGTCTCCTTCCTGACAATATAGTTCGGCGTATTCCTTGCTAACCCCAGTGTCCATTGTACATACCTTTTCTGAATCCTATTTACCACCTAACTGACCTTCGACCCCCACACCTCCACTCCGTAAAATGAGAATAATAATATTTAAAAAATGTTTATATTGTACGAATTTCAATCATTTCTCACTAGAACTACCGATTTCCGGGATAAAACGTCAAGAAAACTATAAACTGTGAGTTTAATGATGAATAATAAACATAACTAAAAGTTAATCCAAACTCTAAATCTTCTTTTTATATTAACGATTTTAGATTAGAATAACCGATTTTCGGTAAAAAAAAACGTGAACATAACCTTAAATTGTTCAAAAATGTAAATATTTCTTGAAATTTATATTGAAATTTCCTTTCCTATACGTTAGCTGAACCAATAATTGTCTAAAAAATTTACTTTTTTATATCTTATGATATTTTACTAAAAATATCCACTTCTCTACATAACCTAAAATCTAAAGAAAGTTCTAATTCTGATTTAAATATTTCAAATGTAATTTTTTTTATAAAAAACACCAACCTCCGGCGAAAAATCAAATAACCAATTTTAAAAACCTTTTTTTTAATTGATACCCATTTTCAGTTTCAAAATCCTAACCTAAGATTGTTCAATATTTTCCATATTTTTGAAATTCAATGACTTTTTATTAAAAGTACATATTTTCTATATAAAACAACAGTAAAGTCAATAATTTAATTGTTTGTCAAATTTAAAATGCCAATCATTTCCGACATCAAAATTTCGAGTGATTTCTGGTGTAAACGTTAACATAACCTAAAATTATGCAAAAGTTGTGAATCCTCTTTGAAAAGTTTAAAATATAATTTGTTTGTTATTAAAAGTACCAGCCTCCAACAAAAAACTTTTACTAAATACAAAATTATTTTAAGATTTTTAGGATTTTTAAAATTATAATGATTTTTATTTTAAACTACATAATTATGATTCAAAACGCTAACGTAACCTAAAATTGTTAAGATTTTTAATTATTTAAAATCTAATGATTTCATGATAAAAATGTTAATTATCGACCAAAAAAATTCTAACAAAATCAAAAATTGTGTATTTTTGTCAATTTTATTATTTTAAACAAAATTATTGTTAGAAATCTGTTTTTTTTTAAATTTTAATATGAAGTGAAACACATCATACTAACCTAAGGCTGTTGAAAAACTGTAAATATTTTTATTAAAAATTAGTACATTATTTTAATAACAGTAATTTCAAAACAATATTTATATTTAAATTTTTTTTCTTTAAAATGTCACTTTCCGGTAAGAAACGCTGACGAAACCAAAAAATGTTTTGAAAAATGTTTAGTCCATGAAATCTAATCATTTTTTACTAAAATTCTAATTTCTAATATAAAACGCTAACATAAACAACAATTTAAAAAAGTTATAATTTATTAAATCTAATATATTGTTATTAAGAATGCCCATTTCCGGTATACAACACTAACATAACCTAAAATTGATAGCAATTTTTGATCTATGAAATTTAATAATGTGTTGTTAAAAAAAAAATTTCCAGTGCCAATTGAATGATTTTATCTACACCCCTAGAACAGAAATAATTCTAATAATATTTAACTTTATTATTAGGAACAATTTTTATAAACAAATTTTTACTAGTGTTGCTGTGTTGTTGAAGAAATTTTGTTATGTACGGTAATTGCTAAAATTTGTCATAAGAGTCATAATTTAAAACAAAAAATTAGCTTAAGTTAACATTTACTGTTTTGTTAAACATTTTTATAAACAAATTCTCAATTAAAGCGTGTTTCTTATAATTAAATTGATTTTTCTTAACACAAGTGATGCACAATTGGCTTCAAAGGCATTTATAAGCTTGGACCTTTATTATACATTAATAATATCAATTGTTATTAACAATTTATTTCAACAAATGTCCCAAATGGCTGTTTCCTCATAGAAAGCAAGTATTTTTTCTTCAATTATTATTAAAATAACATTTCTTGCGATGATTGACGATTGACTTTATTAAAAAAATAATTAATGTCAATGTTATAAATATTTTATAAAACAAAAATTAATAATTATCGTTTTCACACATAAAAGAGACTTTCTCTCACTGCAATCATTTGTCGATACACTTAGTATGGGATACTTGTGATTGTGATTTTAATAATAATTTGCGTAATTGATAGTAACCAATTCCCTAATTGTTGATAACAGTATTTGTTCGAAACTGTAAAAACCTGTCATTAATCATTGCAAGAAATATCATTACAGTATTAGGTGAAGCAAAAAAAATACGTCTGGTTAACTAAAAGTTTTCAAAAACTCAGTTTGATTTGACTTAAACTTAAAACTTGAAAAGACATGCATAATTAAGAAAAAAAATTGTTTGCTTCTTTCTGCAATTTTCCGAAGGCAAAAAGAAGCCTTTTTGTCTTCCATTTTCACATTTCTATATAGGGAGGAGAAAAACTAAATAATTGGAATATTTGATGTTTTGTCTTCCATTTTCACATTTCTGCATCGGCATGTGAAAAACTAAATAAACTGAATACTTAAAAATGCGTGCATAAAATTTTTTAAAATATTTTTTTGCTTCTTCCTGCAATTCTTCAAAGGAAAAAATAAGACTTTTCTTTTATTTTCACATTTCTCTATGGGCACGCGAAAAACTAAATAATTTTCACAATTCTGCATCCGCATGTGAAAAACTAAATAAACTAAATACTTAAAAAGGCAGACACAGAATTTTTTTAAATAATGTGCTGCTTCTTTCTTCAAGTTTTCAAAGGCAAAAATAAAAATTCTTTTTTTCCATTTTCACATTTCTATATCGGCAGGCAAAAAACTAAATAATTTGAATACTTGAAAAGGCATGTATGAGTTTTTTAAATTCAATTTTTTCTTCTTTCTGCAATTCTTCAAAGACAATCCTTTTTTTATAATTTGTTGCTTCTTTCTGTAATTCATTATATACAAAAGAAGACTTTTTGTCTTCTATTTTCACATTTCTGCATTAGCAGCTGAAACAGTAAATAAATTAAAAACTTAAAAAATCTTGCACGAAATTTAAAAAAAATGTTTGATTCTTTCTGCAATGCTTCAGAGGAAAAAGAAGACTTTTTATCTTCCATTTTTACATTTCTATATCTGCAGGCGAAAAACTAAATAATTTGAATATTTGACGTTTTGTCCTTCATTTTCACATTTCTGCATCGGCATGTGAAAAAGTAAAGAAACTGAATATTTAAAAATGTATGCAGAAAATATTTTAAAATAATTTGTTGCTTCTTTCTGTAATTCTTTAAAGGCAAAGAAAAAACTTCTTTTTTTCTATTTTCTCATTTTTATATCGGCAGGCGAAAAACTGAATAATTTGAATACTTGAAAAGGCAAGCATAAGTTTTTTAAATTAAATTTTTGCTTCTTTCTGCAACTTTTCAAATCCTAACTTTTTTATAATTATTTCTTCTTTCTGTAATTCTTTAAATACTAAAGAAGAAAGTTTGTCTTCCATTTTCACATTTCTGCATCGGCAGCTGAAAAACTAAATAAATTAAAAACTTAAAAAAGCTTGCATGAAATTAAAAAAAAGTTGATATTTTCTGCAATGCTTTAGAGGAAAAAGAAGACTTCTTTTCTTCCATTTTCACATTTCTATAAAGGCAGGCGAAAAACTAAATAATTTGAATACTTGACGTGTTGTCCATGTCAATAACAATATTTGTTAAAAACTGAAAAAACCTGTCGTTAATCATTGCAAGAAATATCATTACAGTATTAGGTAAAGAAAAAAATGCCTCTCGTTAACTAAATTTTTTCAAAAATTCAGTTTGATTTTACTTAAACTTAAAACTTCAAAAGACATGCATAATTAAAAAATAATAATTCGTTGCTTCTTTCTAGAAGTTTCCGAAGGCAAAAAGAAGACTTTTTTTCTTCTATTTTCACATTTCTGCATCGGCAGGTGAAAAACAAAATAAATTAAAAACTTAAAAAGGTTGCTTGAAATTTAAAAAAATTTTTTGCTTCTTATTGCAATTCTTCAAAGACAAAAATAAGACTTATTTTCTTCCATTTTCACATTTCTATATCGACAGGCGAAAAACTAAATAATTTGAATACTTGAAAGGAGATGGATGAGTTTTTTAAATCAATTTTTTTTTTATTTCTGCAATTCTTCCAAGCCAAACCTTTTTTTGTAATTTGTTGCTTCTTTCTGTAAATATATAAATACAAAAGAAGACTTTTTGTCTTCCATTTTCACATTTCTGCATCGGGAGCTGAAAAACTAAATAAACTGAATACTTAAAAGAACATGCATAAAATTTCTTTTTAATATTTTTTTTTGCTTCTTTCTGCAATTATTCAAAGGAAAAAATAAGATTTTTCTTCCATTTTCACATTTCTATATGGGCACGCGAAAAACTAAATAATTTGAATACTTGACATTTTGTCTTCCATTTTCACATTTCTGCATCGGCATGTGAGAAACTAAATAAACTGAATACTTAAAAAAGCATGCATAAAATTTTTTTAAATATTTTTTTGCTTCTTTCTGCAATTCTTGAAAGGCAAAAATAAGACTTTTCTACCATTTTCACATTTCTATATCGGCAGGCGAATAACTAAATAATTTGAATACTTGAAAAGGCATGCATGAATTATTTTTAATAATTTTTTCCTAATTTCTCAAATTTTTCAAAACCAATCCTTTTTTGTAATTTTTTGCTTCTTTCTTTAAATATATAAATACAAAAGAAGACTTTTTGTCTTCCATTTTCACATTTCTGCATCGGCAGCTAAAAAACAAAATAAATTGAAAAGTTAAAAAGGTTGCTTGAAATTTAAAAAAAATTTTGCTTCTTACTGCATTTCTTCAAAGACAAAAATAAGTCTTCTTTTCTTCCATTTTCACATTTCTATATGGGCAGGCGAAAAACTAAATAATTTCAACACTTCAAAAGGCATGCATGTATTATTTTAATTAATTATTTGCTTATTTCTACAATTCTGCAAAGCCAAACCATTTTTTTTTTGTAATTTTTCGCTTCTTTCTGTAAATATACAAATACAAAAGAAGACTTTTTGTCTTCCATTTTCACATTTCTCATGGGCAGCTGAAACACTAAATAAATTGAAAACTTAAAAAAACTTGCATGAAATTTAAAAAAAAATGTTGCTTCTTTCTGCAATTCTTTAAAGACAAAAATAAAACATCTTTTCTTCCATTTTCACATTTCTATATCGGCAGGCGATTTGTCTTCCATTTTCACATTTCTGCATCAGCAGCTGAAAAACAAAATAAACTGAATAGTTAAAAAGGAATACATAACATTTTTAAGAATAATTTCTTGCACTTTTCTGCAATTCTTCAAAGGCAAAAACTAGATTTCTTTTCGTCCATTTTCACATTCCTATATTCGGCAGTCAAAAAACTAAATAATATGAATACTTGAAAAGGCATGCATGATTTTGTTAAATTAATTTTTTGCTTCTTTCTGCAATTTTTCAAAGCAATTTTTTGTTCAAATAAAATTTTTCAAAAAATTTTTTTTTTTCTTCTTTCTGTGATCCTTTAATTGCAAAAGAAGACATTTTGTCTTCCATTTTCACATTTCTGTGTCGGCAGCTAAAAAATTAAATAAATTGAAAACTTAAAAAAGCTTGCATAATATTTAAAAAAATGTTAAATACCTTCTGGAATTCTTCAAAGACAAAAATAAGACATCTTTTCTTCCATTTTAACATTTCTATATCGGCAGGCGAAAAACTAAATAATTTAAATAGTTGACGTTTTGTCTTCCATTTTCACATTTCTGTATCGGCAGGCAAAAAACTAAATAATTTGAATACTTGAAATAGCATGCATGAATTATTTTAATTAATTTTTTCCTTATTTCTGCAATTCTTCAAAGCCAAACCTTTTTTTATAATTATTTATTCAAGACATTTTGTCTTCCATTTTCACATTTCTATATCGGCAGCTGAAAAATTAAATAAATTGAAAACTTAAAAGAGTTGGCATAAAATTAAAAAAAAATTTTAATTCTTTCTGCAATTCTTCAAAGACTAAAATAAGACTTTTTTTCCATTTTCACATTTCTATATCGGCAGCTGAAAAAGGAAATAAATTGAAAACTTAAAAAAAGTTTCATGAAATTTAAAAATGATTCTTTCTGCAATGCTTTACAGCAAAAAGAAGACTTTTTATTGTCCGTTTTCACATTTCTACATCGGCAGGTGAAATACTAAAATTATGCAAGATTGATGATTTGTCTGATCCTGAAAAAATAGGACTTAGCTTCTTTTTCACCTTGTTTGATAGAAAACATAAATAACCTATTGAATAAAACACAAAAGACCGATGCTGAGCCATTAAGCGATAGACTTTAAAAATATAAGGACAATAGGCGGCTAGTATAAAGGTGCAACTCGAGTTCGACCGAACTCCAGATTACGCGAAATACTTTTTTTTCTTTCCTTTGCAATTGCTTCGTCAGGTCGTACCTCGGATTCGGAAAAAGTGTCTTGTTAAATGAAACCATACAATTGAGAGAGCTTAATGTGATTGAAATAAAATTACGTTTAGTTTCATCCTCTCACTATTAAAACAAAAAAAGTCAAAATTTCACAAAAAATATATTTTTAATAGGATAATAATATAATTTAATATAATAATATAATAATTTTCCTTTTAATAATAAAACAAACCCTCAATTTTTTA
>JAAAKG020132473.1:0-14495 GCA_010014905.2 Druon quercuslanigerum
ATATATTGATATCGCAATTCATCAAATTCGCAAGATAAAATTTATCATAAAATGTACAATAATAGAGTAGCTGACAACGAATAATGAGTCCTGTCTGTAAATTTTAAACTTATTCTAGCAGGAACGACCTGAAATTTTATCCTGCGAAAAAAATAAGATGATTTATTTACAATAGATCGCATGCCTTAAAATTAAACAAACTTTGTAAATAATGCGCAAAATGTTTATTGTAAAATTTAATAATGTAAAACAATTATTGGTAGTGGTCCTTTTCGAAGCTCCTTTCTTCCAATTGTTTTTGTAAATGAAAAGTATATATTATCACAGAAAACAAACAAAAAGTATTTAGGGCTAGCTACGCCCATTAATTTCTACAAAAATTTTATCAGCAAAAACGTCAACCTTTTGTTGGCCTCAAGTGAAAAAGAAATTAAAAAAGAATTCCTATGAATTTAGCAATTTGCAGTACATGCATGTCTGCAATTCACTGTAGTCGTACTAATTAAGCTCAGTTCGTAGAAAAATTTGTTAAATTGTAGTTTAAAGACATTGAATACAATTTCCCGAATTCCCATTAAAATGCCTTTCAGAAAAATGGACAACTAAAGATTTATCTTTGCAATAGCAATTAATAAATTGAATTTAAGTCTATTTTGCGTGTTCATGGGTGTCAAAGTAGTTATATTTTCCATTCTACAATACTTTCAATTTTATAAATTCTTATAGCGAATTAAAAGCACCTTTAAATTACAAATTCTACTTACATTTTAGGCACTGTTAGATAAAATTGATCTTCATGCCCTTTTAATTAAAGATGGATTTATGAAAATCCATTTTATCCTATTTTTTTCTGTTAACCCAGCATTTTTTAATTTGCCTTGATTATTCAGTAAAGCAGTATGCTCGAAGATTTCAAACAGGTGAGTTCTTATAGACATGTTCCCTTGCAGAGTAGACATGTTATTTGTAACACCATCTTCAAACAATTTAACAGAAACATTTTTCTTTCGAAAACTGTATTATAAAAGTTGTTTCTTCCAGAAATAAATATTTCACAACACGTGACATCAGTTTATATTATAATGGCTAAATGCAGACTATTACAATTCTACTCCTATGCTAGTGTTTTAAAAATATTAATTTAAAGAAGAAGGCTCTCTTTACTATAAAGTCTAGTATGTATATGAACAAGACTGCTCTACGAAATCATGCTCTTAGATAGAAAGTCATAGAAATGTTAAAAATAAAAAAAAATTATACTCTCAAGCATTATTCTAACAAAAGAGTGTTATAAAAAATAATACTTTGTTTAAACAATTACTTAATCAAAATGCAATTATAATTATCTAAATTCGACTGAAAGGTTAGAAATTTTAGGAAGGAAGCGCAACATTTTTGCATTGTTTTAAGCTAAGAGTTAAACAAAGTTGTTAGTTTGAAGAAGAAAAAAACCAGAATGTTTACGAATTTCTCAGGGAGAGCATAGTTGTATTCAATAGTCAATTGTTTTACCCGTCGCATTTATTTTCTGTGAATATTGATTGCCTTACATTCAATAAAAATTCGAAAAAAGTTGAAAATTTGCGAATTTTTTTTTTTACCGCTGGCAGTAAATATTTTTTGCGATACCGGTGGTGTATACAACTTATATCCATGAGCTCAGGGTCCTTCAGAACGCCAGCAATCTTTCCATTCTTCAGGTGAATTTTGACGAACTTATCCACTCCACAGACCATATGAATCTCTGATCGCGATGCAGAGTGTCGCCACAGAGGTATACAGCCGAATTTCGTAGTGTGAGAAGTAGAGGCAGAAATTTGTTGCATAAAAGCAGAGGGCTCATGGTGTTCCCCTGAAAGACGCGACTACAGAAGGTGACGTCGTGTGTCAGTCGATATTTTCAGACGAGATAGTAAATCTAGTTTTCCAGAAGGGTAATCAATCTCTCTATGCATCTCACTATGTGTGGATGAATCTCCAAGCTTTCCAACAGACATATGATAAGTCTATGAGAGGTTGAATCGAAAGCTTTCCAATTGTCTCTCGGCATCCTGCTCCACCTTCAATCGAGCTACATTGCTCGGACATCTCTCTCCACATAGACTCAATTCTTCGAACAATCCTGTCGTTTAAGAGAGCTGTAAAGATCTTAAACAGTGTATTCAAACAAGTTATTGGCCTGTAGTTTTCTGGGTTGGACAAATTGCCTTTCTTCGGTAGGGGTACAATGCGTCCTAACATCAGCCGCTGCGGAATAGGCATTTCCAACTTTGAATATGAGGTGAATATGCCGGCCCAATGCTGGTGTGTATAAGTAAACTTCCTCAACTAGAAGTTCTGGATGCAATGATTGATGGACGTTCCTCCTGAGATGTTTTGAGGTTGTCCCAAAACTCCTTGAAGCGGATAATATCATCAGTATCTTCTTTCAGCTCTGTTATTTTCGGGATCTTGTTTATCTCTGCGAAAAGCATCTACCTCGTTTGGACTTGGGTGGATTTTTGACAGAAACAGGGCGGCGCTGAACAGGTGTGAAGGGCCAGCAAGAAACTGTTGATTCTCCCTGATTCATCTCTCCCTCTTATGTATGATCCATCTTGCGCCAGATTACATCTGTATTTTGTTAACAATATGCTGCTTGATTCTCATCAGCTTTGGCTTGTTCAGTGTGTCATTGAAGGTCCTCAGTTCTCTAATCTTCCTGTTGAGTTGATGCATGCGTCCTTTTGTCTTTTGATGGTGCAGAGGTCAGACTCCTCCGAGATATCCTCAGGAAGGGAGGCATCCATTTTAGCCAGATCTTAAAGGTTAGGAGGGACCTGTATGTTAATGCTCTTCCTTGCCTCGTAGCAGTGTGCTCAGTTATCCTTGAGTTGATTCGTACATTATTTTCAGCACCTCAAACTGTAGGGCGATCGACACTGTTTTCTGACCCATTGTCGGGTGCTCTGCGCGTTAGATTAACGTTAACACGAGCAGCTAGGAAAAGTTTCCGTCCGTCTATCTAGAGCCCCGCATACAGGGATAAGGCTGCTTATTCTGAGAGGTTGCTCGGTATCACAGAATGAACGATCGACCCAGGTGCGATTCAGCGTTCGGCACGTTTATTACGCCTCTGTTGAAGGGTTTTTCTCTCTGGAACATCCATAGACAATTGTACGCGACTGCTTATTAATTATTGTAACCGTATTCAGCAGAAACCCATGTAGTTTAGGCCCAAAACTACTTAAATTTATCTTTTTAAATATTTAATGAAATCGACGATATGGTTATCTTTTGCTCTGCATTGCTAGCAAAGTGGCGGCGTGAGGAGTAATGCAAAATTGTGGCAGGTTAAACATAGACACAGACACTGCACATCAGATTTATAATAAAGTATATTATTCATTTATTAATTACTTAACAATTTTTTTTTAAATGTGGAACCATGTCCCATAATCGATGTGACGGCTATAGGCCAATACACGACATTTTCGTTTAATTATAAAGGTAATTTTGTCGGAGTGACGGATGAAAACCTTCGAACGATCCGTTCGTAAACTGTATTGATACGCGACAGATTAATCGACTGAACAAAACAAGCAAACCAAATGAGCATACCTGGCAACTCCCTTCGTCCTCTGTGGCTGCCTTTAATGATAATTTTGAATTTTATTGAACCACAATTTTCCCTTCATTCAAGCCTTCGGGGCAATGCTCCTACTTCGAGGTCCAGGTCAGTCGTCTCATCTGAGAGTCGGAATATAATTCCTGTCAGAAGACTGAAAGTAAAGATTATTACAGTGAGAGGAGCTACAAAGAAGTGAGACTGTTGCTAGTTTGGTTCCATGCAGCCTAGTGGGGCATTGTGGAGATCCGAGTTCCGCGACTCGGTACGGCCGCTTGATCCTGTGTTTCCCAGCACTCTTGTTCGGGCGGGAATCTCGTTCACTGCGCATGTTCTGGGAAACCACTTCTTGGTCCATGGCGCAGTCTCCCGTACACTGTAGAATCGAATAGCTCTGTTGTTGTCTGTGGTAGTCCACCCTGTTTAAATTCAACTTTATAAACCATCGAACAAGGTATTACGGATGAATTAAAGCAAACCTTATTATCTGTTTTGTGTTGAATGCCGACGTTCGCTATTTAGTAACTTTCCAGGTGCGATGAGGTATCTAGTAATTAATAACCTGTCAATAACCTTAATCTCTCACTGGTAGTGAGTGCTCTAACTGATAGTTTTTTATAATGTGAACTAAACTTTCAATTGATTTTAAATGTTCTGTCAGTCACGAATAACTTTAGCAACAACCGAAACATACCTGTTTATGAAATTTTAGCCATGGAACTTTTATTTCAGGCTGCTGTTTCTGTTTAGATTTTTTATTGAGTTTAAAGAACAATGATTGATATTTTTAGATTTACTAGAGTTGTATCTAATACTTTTAACAGCCAAGTAGTTTGAATCGTTAATCTTACCTAATTTCCCCAGTAATTGGTACTTCATTAATATAATTTTCCAAGTTGGTTTTATCAGTTTTAGTTTTGGAATACTGCGCATGTAGCGTGAGTAGGTAGTTAGTTGACTTATAGGACGGGCGGGGAGCCCCTCTGGAGCTCCCCTGGTGCTCAAGCTATAAAGCCCATTGTGCCACACCCATCAATATCGCTGTTAGTAGTTGTCCCCAGACCTCTTGATAAAGCCTAGTAGTTTAGCTGCCGATATCACTGTAACGTCCTCAGGTTCCATGAAATAGAACCCAAGGGTTTGATGCCTGAGACTAGCTAACGCCGGACGCTGGCATGATACATGCAAAGATGGTTCATCATTTTTGTTGCATCTCCTGCACTCTGTAGAGAGGTTATGCCCCATTTGTGCATGTGGTAGTTCAAGTGATTATGCCCAGAGAGCATCTGAACCACCGTCCTTACGCCTTTCTTTGGCAAACCGAGGATTTCCCTACCTCTGTCAATTCTGTACGTATATCCCAGGATTGACTTCGCCTGTCGGCAACCCTAGGTTTTCTCCCAGTATTCTCGATGCTTTGTGCGGGTACAGCTTTGGATAGCAAGACCGATGCAGCAAGAAGCTAATCTCAGTACTGGTTCCGGCCCTGTGTATTCACTTGCCACACCACATCTTGTTAACTGGTCCGCTTTCTCGTTGCCCTTGATTCCTGTGTGACCAGGGACCCATATGAAAGCCATTTGGTTTTTTTATGCAAGTTGGTTTAATGCCTTTTTGCATTCCCAAACCAGTTCTGATGTTTTATCTGGTTTTCTTACTGCAGTTAGTTGCGCTTTGCTGTCCGCACAGATCGTAATCTGTCTTCCAGCAGCGTTCTCTTTTAAACCACTTCCCTTTTCTTCGCACTATCATAGATTTCTGCTTCTGACCCTCCCTGATGTATAAAGACAGCTCCCCTGGAGCCATCCCGATTTATATACCAGATATACCCAGATTTCCCCTTGGCGGAGTGGGTTACCATTTCAGTTCCACGCATCCCTGCTTAAAATACAGACGCGGAAAGCCCTGGCACAGTTGAAGCGTTTTGTTATTCTATCCTGCCGCATCTCAAGAATTGGCAGTGACCTGATGTTACTCGGGAGCCTAATGTGTCCAGTCCCCGAAGCCCATCTATTTACTTTCGCCCGGCGGCCCATCACATGTGTCGCTTATGCGGTTATTGCGAGGTGTAGGGATTCTTTATAGAACATGAATCTCATCGCCACGGTGTGCGTAGTCTTTATTGTTCTTGTTAAACCCCTAAACGATAGCGTTTTTAGACGACGCAGCCTGACCTGCATCGTTTTAAGTTTTGCCCCTGGCCACCAGACAACGGTCGCATAAAGAAGCCTCGGTTTAAAAACAGTGGAGTAGAACAATGCAAGTATTTTAGGCGCTATTCCCCACTTCAAACCCTAAGCCCAGAGATCTACGATGTGCAGCGCCGAGCTTCTAAAGCGCATTCCCGTTTCCAGATGAACATCCCTGACTAGAATTACAAAGTCATCCGCATATCCTTGAGTATAATAACCTTCTTTATTAAGCCTACGCAGGAAGCTCCACACTATCTGATTTCGAGTCTTCTTCGGCTAGAATCCTACCTATCCAGATTACCAGCTGGTTTGGCACACCGCAACTCAAAGAATCTGGACAGATGACCTCTAGGGGAGTATTACTAAAGGAACCCTCTATTTCCAAGAACGTACCCACAGCATACCCCTTTTGTTACAACTCCTGCTCCAATTTTGCTACAAGAGCGTGGTCTGCCATTTCTGCTAAGCAGCAGGTCTGAAAGGCATGCTGTGTCCTCTGAACAGCGGTAATGTGACAGGTACCTTGTCCCTGATTTATCTCTCGACGAGCCTTTACTACGTCTTTAGAATAAAAGACGTTAGTCTGATCGGTCAAAAATCTTTTGCAGAATTGTAGCCCTCCTTCCCAGGTTTGGGAATAAAGGCCACTTCCGTTCTTCTATGCCAATAATACATGTTTTAGAGCTATGCTTGCCCTAAATAAATTCTTCAGTGTATCGATAACAAATTTCAGACCTTTTTGTAAAAGCGCTGGGAAGATGCCATCTGCCCCTGGTGATTTAAAGGAGCATAAAGACCCTAAAGCCCATTTCACCTTTTAGCTGTCTATAATCTTTCAGGCGAAATTCCAGTTGGCTCTTCTCAACTCTTGGCCCTAGTTTTCCACCTCTAGGTCGATTTGAAATCGCTAAAAACACGGAAAGTGGACTTCCGTCAGGGGTTTTAGCGTTAATTCTTCCTCTTTGTTAAACTCGCAATGTTCGAGCCTTATTAGCACGAGGTGAGCTTCCCAGTTTTCCGCTAGAATCTTGTGGAGCCTCGCTGTTTCCGGAATATCTTTTAATTCCCCACAGAAGCCCCTCCAGTCTTTCCTTATATTGTTGTTGTATTCACACTGGGTCTGAGCCCATCGCAGAAAGTCCGTAACGTGCTCTTACTCATAAATTCTGCCACAGCTGTTGGGAAATTCTACTAGCCTTTTGCTGAGTTCCTCTTTTTATGAGTCCCAAAGTCTATTTCTGAGGTTTATGATTTTTGAAACCGCTGGTTAGCCTCGGTTTAGCAGAAACAAGATATACTTGTGGTCCGAGAGCGACTCCTTATCAGAGATTCTCCAGTCCACTACCCTGCTCGTCCTGTTTTTAACCTGGAATATGGAAGTATCACCTCGATTCAGAATCTTCATATCGGCGCGCGCCAGGTAGTTGATTAAATATCTTCCTCTGTCATTGATAGTTGTGCTCCCTACACCATATGGTGACAGCTTGCATCCCCACCTAACAGCAGAGGAATCCTGTTCTTTTGGCCAAAGAAATAAGCTGAGGCAATTACAACCTCTAGTATTTCTTTGCTTTCGCCCCTGAGCCTCACATTAAGAACAGTGAGATCTCTGGAGCAGAGTTTAAGCACCAAAATCACATCCATACCGTTGGCAGCTATGCATTCCCTTGGCGTTTTTCGAGCTTCCCCTTATAAATGGTGCCACACCCTGACAAACCTCTAATCCTCTTCCTGTATAAACTGTTAAAAGGCACAGCTGGGGCATCCCCGGATGCTTCCGGTTCTCCTGAGGTTAGGTTCCAACTTGGTCTCCCAAGTTGGGTCCCCAGTCGGATCCCTTCCCTTCGGAATATACTTTTCATGAATATATCCTCAAAGTCGGGTTTTGGAAGAACCTTAGGCGCCTTAGAACGGCCGTCAAATTATCGGGTTTCGTGTGAATCAGAACTGTTACTCTGCAATACCTTTTCAGACATTCCATTACTCTGGACATTCCGTCCCTCCTTGAGCCTAAACCTAGGAGTCCTCTCCGCTAACCAGTCTCTCGACCAGACATCCGCGGCCTCGATCGCGATTTCCCCTGACTTGATGCAGATCTCGTTGAATTTGGGGGAACGCCCCTCGCGGGGTAACGCGTCAATTTCCTTAGAGATTTCCTCCCTCAACCTGTCAGGATCATTTAGAGCTAAACATGTTTTAGGATAACCCAGCGCAACGATAACTCTCACCAGAGCATTGTTGGCTATCTGTGCGAAAGCAAGGCCCTGTGTATCCAGAGCCTTCTGCTGTTTCAGCTCCCTATTTGGCGGGTTCACTGGAGCCCTTTTTCCTCTTGCCATAAGCGGAGCCTGAGGAGTTGCTCCAGGTGCAGATCTATTGTGGCGACAGGATTTTCACCAGTCTTATTGTTTTGCACCGCTTCTAGTGGATTGCCCCCTGCGGAGCCTTCCATATTCTGTTTGAAGAATGGTCCAGGAATCGGTCTCACATTGTTTTCTAGTTGTTTTTTACAATGAGACATAAAAGTCCCACGAAAATTTAGGGAAAAAGAGAATACCCCCTGCAGAGCCCCTCATGCAGAGGGCAGGTCCACCCCGACTGAAGGGGACAGGCTCGATATGCCAGAGGGTTTTGCCAGTACCCCTTGGAAGGATCGCAAATTTGTTCAGATACCACCAACCGGAGTCCGTCAGATGCCCAAAGTAGCTACACCTCGCGATGCAGTCCCTATGGTTAACCTATTCCGGATTATAGCCCGGCAAAAGTCGTAAGCCCTCCCACCAACTACAAGGTTTCGCGATCTCTGAGGAGAGGTGTGAGTAGGTAACAATTGACTGAAAAATATTCTAAATTATGTTTATCGTGAGAAGATTGTTTTCATTGAAATTTTATGGATAACACAGTAATTCGTGTGCAATAACCTATATTTTAATAAATTAAATGGGTCAATAGCTTCTCGTAATTCCTAAATAAAGACTGTGAACAAAAAAGTTTACTTTTCTAACTCATGCTTATATCTCTTGCACTAGGATGCTCAACTTTAGCATTTTTGTTCGTATTTTATTTGATATATTTAAACAAAAATGACTTATAATAATTATTTTAGAATCATTTTTTTGAGAAAACTTATTGATTCGTGTAATCTTTGCAAGATTATGTTGAGCTACTATCCTTCAAAGTCAAGTGTAGCCAATTTTGCGAAGCTGTATTAATTAATTTTCATTTCTAACTAAAACTAAATTTTCATGAGTGTTCCAAAATCTGATAAAAAAATCATCAGTATCTTAATCTTCAATACTTATAATAATTTCCCATACTTCAAGATTCAAACAGTCCAGTACATATTTTTATTTAAAAGCGTTCGGTTTAACTTTAGAACTTATTATTGAAATGTTTGGAGTTTTGCGCATTATTTTCATGTCTCATCCATATACCTTGTTCCGTGAATGTAAACATATCTGATGTCATAACATGCTATATTATGTCTTACCATACAAAAAACATTTCCAGTGTTATTTTTCGGTTCAGGAATGAGAATTATTTCAATTGTATTTAATTGTATAAATGTCATATATTTATTTTAGTTACAAATCCTTCACAGCGAAGGAAAAAAGGGTTATGAAATACACATTTTTCAAAAAAGCCATAGCCCATTCAATCCGGCTCTATAGTTATAGAAGAAAATTAAGAATAACGCATGTGCTATTATATAAGAATCTAGCATGAGGGAAAGATATCAGTCAGTGACATACGACCGATGAGTGACACCCTGGATGAGTTTCTTTATTTATTGACAAATTTAATTGCAATAAAAATGTAAATGAAAGCTTCATACAAATGAGAAAGGCTTCAATGTTAAATTGCATTAAAATATGTCCGGGAAATAATGGTCAAAACAGTGCATAAAAAATATTAAAAAGCCAGCGAACTGTGGGCGGAAAATTCCAAACTTTGGCGAAAATATGAAGGTATTATCGGCCTTCCATAATTCTTGGTACACATACGTTTGCGTGGTCGCTGATTACGATACTCAATTCCGATTTTTGAATTCGAAATGACGGAGCTAATATGGCAGACAGGCTTTAATATAATTGTGTTTTTGAGTTCGCTTAGCGTGAAACTAGATCAAGAATCGTCGATTCAGATGGATTATTCACTATAATAGATTGTTTTCCGAGACAATAATTTGATTTTCTACAAATTTTGTCACATTCCTTATATCTAATTATATTATTTAAAGCATAAAAATTACAGATAGAATACACAATATACTAGATGTATATTATGATGTAATTTTTAGTCACTATTTGACGAGTCGGAGCCAACATGGTTCACGTCACTTTCATAAGTCATTAATTTGATGATTCAAGTCGGAAATTGGATCTTCTATTCTATTCTACATAGAAAAAGCCGAATTTTTCCGTCGGCAAATGCTTGAATAATGGATTTTTAAATTAAATTTGTTTTAAAAAATCATAAAATTACCAACTAATTATAAATGTTCTTGAAATTGTCATGAACTTCACAACTAGAAAAACTGGCATTGAAAAAACAACGAATTCTTCTGCTGACAAATGCCTGAACGATGAATTTGTTTATTAAATTCGTTTAAAAAAATCACATTACGAATCAAAAAAATTATCAATTTTTCTAAAATTATCATAATGATCAGCCACCATAATGATACAGAAAAAAATTGCCATTTTTTCATCATATTTGTTTATTTACAAAGAAATTTAAAGCCTAAATTGAAAATCAGGCTCTTCAAATCTCTTAGAAATCTGATCAGCATTTATTCGAATTTTTTTGTCCAAAATGGTCAACATTTGTGGGTTGTTTGTTACTTTGAACCAAAAAAAGTCTTTTTTAGGCGCTGCGCGGCCAGCATCCGCATAGGATAGTCTACAGCAATAACGCGACGCGATGTCCAATACAATGACGTCCAGTACTCATTTATTCGCAGCTGTCCGCAGCTAATGTTTTCACAAACTTTCAGATAAACGTATTACAGATACTATGCAGGTATTCATTAGATAGAATACTACAGAATAATTAACGTTTAGCATTTGTTAAAATAATTGGCTACAATTTACCTTACATTGTTTTCACCACATTTGCTATATATTTATTGAAATGTTTTAATGAGATGCAATGTTCGGTGTTATCGATTTAAATTATTCAATCGAATTGAATTATCTAATTAAATAATTATATAGGGTGAATCCTTTTTATGCATTGAACATCGCTAAATCAAACTGATTTTGTGAACTTATTCACTGACACGCACTTTACCTTCTGTTTAAACTTTAAACGCAGCACGAGAATACGTTAAGTTGGCACTGAAACGTGACGTGAATATTTGGCACTGAGTTCCCGCTGACATATGAAACAAACGCAGAGGATCCTACTCTACTGACTACAAAATTAAAAATTTCAATAATGAACTTTTTTCTCCCAATTTGTGAAGCTTTTTCTATTTTTCGACCTCTGTGCAGTGGTGTCATCTATATATGCCCTCTTCTTACGTAGGGAGAGTGCTTAGTAAGTGCTAGCAATTCAGAGTGGTTTCGTCTGTAAAAACAAATATCGTTAAAAATACGTAGGTGAAATGTCAGTGAATTTTTTTTTCGGTGAGTGATGTCGGAAGGGCAAAAGTTTATATAATGATTAATTATAAGCAATAATATGAACCGGTCAGAGAATTCTTTAAGAAATAAGTGACAGGATCAAGGAGAATGAATTTTAAGGAGAAGTAGTAGTGCTTGGAGTTTTGAAATTAATATTGCTGTTAATCTTATTTTTTTTGTCAACTGTTTTTCTTTTAACTGTGTTTTTGGAGTCGCATGACAGTGAATCTGTTTGAGTTTTGGGTGTCTAGTAGCATAGCCATGTGCGTATATTAAATAATAATAGCCTGTATTTTATAAGGCATTGATTTGATAATTTGTTATTAAATGTATTTTTAATGATTATATAAATAAAGACAAAGGTCCACAAGTACTTCCAGACTAAATAACATAAATCTTTAATGATGGAAAACCTTTAATGTTAATTATCAATAGACTGCAATCTTCGTAATGTAATTTCGGTGAGCTACTAATATTATAACTTTATTTATTTATGTGTCGTTGTTAAAGTTTTTGACCAGATGATAAATGTGAATAAAAAGATGGTAATTATTTTTGTCTACTGGTCGTAGCGTTTTTATTGGATAAAAACTAGTTTCGTCCGTCAACGTCGGACCTCTTCATTTTAGAATTCTATTAAAGATGGTTTTCGTTTTTCACACTTCATATGTACAATAATGATAATTATAAATATAACAGTATAAAATTTCTTACCTTAAAATCAGAGAATAAAATACTTTTTCGATAGAAACATGGAACATTAATTTTAAAAATTATTTCCTTCAAATTGTCAATCATATAATAAAACATTTTAAAAAATTGAGTTTTTACCCATGGTCTCGGTTTAGTATTTTTCAAAAAATAAACCAATTCATTTTGGGCCAACGCCATGTACACATTACCAAGGCCATGGGTATACTGAAAATTATAATCTGCGGTCAGGAATAAACCAGTAAGTGGCTTACTACTACAAGCGGAACTATATAATGTAGGTTGTATATGTAAATATGATATCGTAATGATCTAAAATTCTACGTGTAGGTGAATTTCTTGCGTAGATAAATATTAAAATTAACTTTATACAAATGGTAACAACTAAAAAAAAAACGTTGTGATGACAAAGCTAGTAAATAAAACGTAGTTATGTAATTAAAAACAATAATACATCCTTATAGTGTGAATTGACTGTAACTTAAAAAGTAGTGTGATAAATAATATGAATTATAAATAGGAAAAAGGGGTGTAATTATTTTCTCAGTAAAACATAACCCTATATGGATTTTTCAATAGAAATTAATATTTATAATTTGTGGCTTCAATGAGATAATCATATTTGTGGCTGAGAAATTGAATATCCGTTTTTTTGTTAACTGAATTTTTATTCTTTTTAATGCAAAACATTTCTTTGAACATTCTACTATAATTACTATACTTTAATATATATATACTATAATTACTATAATTACTTTCTGAATCTAGGATTTTTGTACAACTAAGTTGAATTGATGATTATTTTCGTGAGAATGTTTCACTAGCGATGTAGTTCGGTCATCATTTTTGCAATCATATTTGTGCTCTTTCATACGTTTTTCGAGGGTTCTACTTGTTTCCCCAATGTAAATTCCACCACAACCGTCACAATCAATGCCATATACTATACCAGATTTTTGGTCTTTTTTAATTGGTTTATTTAACTTACTGGTTTATTACTGACCTCAGATTATAATTTTCAGTATACCCATGGCCTCGGTAATGTGTGCATGGCGTTGGCCCACAATGAATTGGTTTTTTTAAAAAGACTAAACTGATTTTAAGTTAAGAAATTTTGTACTGTTATATTTATAATCATCATTATTGTACATATGAAGTGTGAAAAACGAAAACCATCTTTAATAGATTTCTAAACAGATGAGGTCCGAAGTCGACGGACGAAACTAGTTTTTATACAATAAAAACGCTACGACCAGTAGACAAAAAACAATGGGATCACCCATCTCATCTGCAGTAGCTGGTTTAGTAACGGAAAATATAGAAAATAAAATTTTGAAAACACTCCCTTATGATATACGTTTTTTTTATCGATACGTTGATGATGTTCTAACATGTGTTCCAACTAATAAAATAACAGACTTACATAACAGACTTAACAACTATAATAAAGGAATTCAATTTACTATTGAAAAAGAAACAAATAACAAAAGTCATTTTCTAAACATCTCAATTAATAGAAAAGATAATAGACTCGTTTTAAATCGGTACCAAAAACCTACATGGTCAGGAAGATACCTTTATTTTGATTCATATTGTGATTTCAAATATAAAATAAGCGTGATCAATTCCCTAGTAGACAGAGCAATCAGATTGGCTGATCCCACATTTTGGAACAACAATTTAAAATCAGTAAAAAATACACTTTTAAATAAGAAATATCGCTTAGAACTAATAGATAAATATATTTAAAATAGAATTAATCAAATCACTAAACAAATTTTTTTAAACAACAACAACACTGGAAAACATCCAATTAAAAAAGAACAAAAATCTGGTATAGTATATGGCATTGATTGTGACGGTTGTGGTGGAATTTACATTGGGGAAACAAGTAGAACCCTCGAAAAACGTATGAAAGAGCACAAATATGATTGCAAAAATGATGACCGAACTACATCACTAGTGAAACATTCTCACGAAAATAACCATCAATTCAACTTTAGTTGTGCGAAAATCCTAGATTCAGAAAGTAATTATAAACGTAGAATGTTCCAAGAAATGTTTTACATTAAAAAGAATAAAAATTCAGTTAACAAAAAAACGGATATTCAATTTCTCAGCCACAAATATGATTATCTCATTATAGCCACAAATTATAAATGTTAATTTCTATTAAAAAATCCATACAGGGTTATGTTTTACTGAGAAAATAATTACACCCCTTTTTCCTATTTATAATTTATATTATTTATTACACTACTTTTTAAGTTACGGTCAATCCACACTATAAGGATGTATTATTGTTTTTAATTACATAACTACGTTTTATTTACTAGTTTTGTCATCACAACGTTTTTT
>JAAAKG020132474.1:0-14495 GCA_010014905.2 Druon quercuslanigerum
TTAAATAACACGTTCACTCCGCAACACTGCTCCGACCCAGGTTGCTGATCAATCTCTCTAGCAATCACCCCAAGTAATGTGAAAATCTTGTGTTATATTTAGTTAATGCCAAAGTTTTCAATTATTATGATTTATCGTTCATTAACTTATCAGTCATAAATCTTCTTATTTTTTCATATTGAAAATGCAATCAATTGTCTTTTTAAATTAATAATTATTTGTGCAGTATAATTACAGTTTTGACTTGTAGCTCGAATAAACGAACAACGAATTAACATTTAACAACTAATTTATTATAAAAAACTACAAATTTGTGAAATGCGTACAAAAATACCGCGCGTAATCGGTGCGTACGGAATGACAGATAAACAATTACTGCCTAAGTACCCCGTCAGGTCCTCAGCCCCCATTTGTAAGGGTAATAAAATTGACCTCTTGCTGTCCAATTCTTTAATTTTCCAAATGATCAAGTCACTTAGGCACGTTTACCTGAGTCTACAAAATATCTATTTTTAGAGTTACAATGTCGGAACTCCAGAACTTACAAATACAATGCCTAAACTGGAGAATAATAATATAGATGAGTCTGAGAATCAAACTGCAATTTATACATAAAAATATGAAAATATTAACTAAATGCTGAAATATTTAAAATGGTACCCACACACTCCCCAGTGACGGAGTCACGCGAAACCACCCTGTAACCTATCTGGAAAACGGACACGTCTGCCTGTCCGCGAAATGCTCCTTCAATTCTTTAACGTACTCCAACGTATTGCTTGTAGCCACACGTTGAGAGAGGAATTCTCCAGGTAGCCGAAGAGGTTCACCCTAGACCAACTCCGCTGATGTTGCTTTAAGATCCTCCTTCCAGGCTGTCCGGATTTCCAATAGTATGACTGGTAATACATAAACCCATTTTTCAGTCTCGTGACACATGATGGCAGCCTTGAGCTGGTGGTGCAAACGTTCCACGAGTCCGTTCGCTGCAGGATGATACGCCCTTGTCCGAAAATGTTTTGTCCCCGTAATGTTATTAAGCTATTTAAAGAGTCGCGAATCAAACTGTTTCCTCTGATCCGTTGTAACGCGAAGAGGTACATCAAATCTCGCGATCCATCCCGTAAAAAAGTATTTTGCGATGGTCTTCGCTTCGATGTTTTCCACCGGAAAAACTTTAGGCCAACGAGTGTAGCGATCTATGCATGTTAGGCAGTAGTTGTAACCTTGCCAATGAGGGAGGTGACCTACTATATCAATATGCACGTGCTCGAACCTTGTAGACGGCGAAACGAAATTTCCGATCAGCGATGCGACGTGCCTAGCCCAATTTCGGCAATCCTTTTGCATCGACGACCAAACCAATCTTTGTGCGATGAGTTTAGCAGTCGCCCGGATCCCGGAGTCCAGATTCCGGATTCCCGTCGCTAGAAAATAAGCTACTAAGGTATACGAATTTATCAACTTGTTCAATTCTCTTAGCATTTAATACAATATTGCATATTGTTTCCTCACTCTTTCCTTCAGACACCATAGTCTCTGTTTTATTAACGTTAATTTTAAGGTCCATGCTCTTCATACTTGTATTCAGCCTATTCAACATTCTTTGCAAGTCTTCCTTATATCCTTATAATCTGCTAACGTTAACCCAATAGATTTAAATGAAATTTTATTATTAAAAAATAAACAATTCAATAGTTCAGCTAAGCCATGTAAGATGCGAAAATATGCTAAGTAATAGGTAAAAATAGTTCATTTGAAAAACATCCGGAAGTTTTGTTTGGACCGTTTAAAACTTAAAAAATTACCTTCTACAAATTTGATTAACAATAATTTTGATAAGACGCATATTTTTTGTTCTAATCGTGAATAATGTTTTTTAAATAAAAGCTTATATTTTCCAACCAAACTGTGTACGAATAAAAATGTGAATCTTTTTAATTATTCAATGAAAATATTTGTATACATTTTTCTATATGAAATGAAAAGTAAAAGTAAATGACAAAGAAAGTACACATTCTAAAACGAAAGATGGGCCACTCTATCAAAAAGCCTAATTGTCTCAATGATGAGCAAGTATTAAATGTACACATACATATAGCACTTATTGCATTTGATATTAAGTTTACGAACTTCATTTGCTGTTCACGCGTTTATTTCTTTTGTTATGTGCATAAAATTATTCCAACGTAAATAGTATTATGCATAATAAAATCCAAATTTTGCATCTCGCTTTCTTCAATTGTTCTTATCAACATTTGTTTCTTATACATATATCAAAAACTGGTAATACATTTGGGGTTAATGTCTAAAATTATTGAATTCTATTAGTTAATAAGGGAACCAAACCTTATAATACAGAATGTTGAAGGTCCATCAAGCTAGCACCTCCACGAACCTCCAAAAACGAAATTCCAAAATTTCTTTATAACAGAAATTTTGTTTTTTTCTGGGCCGTATTGGCGATTCTTGGACTCCCCGAAAAGTCCAAAATTCCGTTATAAATAAATGTAAACATTAAAAGAAAAAAACATTCAAGATGTCAGAATTTTGGGCTTTTTTGCGCAAACAACACCCCTACTAAAAAAACTACCCCCTATGTGAAAACTCAAATTCAGAAATCAAAGAACACCAGAATTTTGGGATAGTTTTGGGCTCCCGAATGCACCACACAAAAATTTAGAAAAACTACCTCTATGTTCAAAAACACCAACCCATTAGTAAAAACTTAAACCTCGATGTTGACATGTTTGAAAAGCCCAAAAATCAGAGACTCCATTTGAACTGTAAAATTCGAAAAAAAATCAGAGACTCTAGTAACACTGTAATATTTCGATAAAGATTTCTTTTTGAAAAAATCATGTTTGATTGTTAACAAGGGACAGTTTTTTAATGTTAAGTGTTGAAGACCAAAAATCAGTGTTGGTATTTTTGAAGAGGCCAAAAATCAGTGTTGGTATTTTTGAATAGGCCAGAAATCAGAGACTCCATTGACACTAGAAAAATCACAAAAAGATTTTTTTTGTACAAAGTCATATAAACGCGGTAGAGAGGGGTGGACTTTAGACGTTAAGGGTTAGAGCCCAAAAATCAAAGTGGCTATTTTAGAGGCGCCCAAAAGTCAAAGACTCCATTGGCAGTGGAAAATTCTCAAAAATATTATTTTTTCACAGAGTCATATATACGTGGTAGAGAGGGGTTGATTTTAGATGTTAAAAGTTAAAGCTCAAAAACCTCTAGTCAACTCCTTTCTACCACATATATATGACTTTGTCAAAAAGTAATGTTTTGGAGAATTTTCCAGTGTCAATGGAGTCTCTGATCTTTGAGTTCCTCTAAAATACCAACACCGATTTTTTTTCTCCAACACTTAACGTTAAAAAACAGTCCCTTGTTAACAATCAAACATCATTTTGTCAAAAAATAATCTTTTTTGGAATATTACAGTGTTACTAAGCTCTTTGATTTTTTTTGAATTTTTCAGTTCAAATGGAGTCTGATTTTTGAGCAGCTGCGATACCTGGAACAACGGCGACCATAACACCGATAACTAGCATTGAAGTTCAGAAACGAGGAAGGGGTTCAGAAAGCACCCCACCGGGGTAGGCTTAGCCTATAAAAAGAAACAAGGCGGTCCAGCAGCCGACGAACAAGCAGTCGTCGGGGGCTGAACTGACAGCTGCTCAGAGGGCTGACCCCCTGATGATGGTGGTGACTGATACGAGTTATCCCGACTCGCTGCTCACTACAGAGCAGTATCAAGACCTCCTTCTGCAAGGAGGTCTTGTCTTTGTGGCAGCTGACCCAGCGGCTAAAGCTTGGCTACACAAGGCTGTGGTAGAGGCAAGGTCTTAAGAAGGCGCATCTCTTAAGGTGGGTGGAGTTAATTTGCCCCAGAAGATGGTTAGGGCCACGGCGTGGTTCCCAGGCAAACTGGTAGACCCGTCTGTGGTCCTCCGTCGGTTGGAGGGATTCAACCTCTATTTTAAGACTGCGTCCTGGTCAGGCACGATGGGGCTTAGGAAGAGGACGCTACCTTCGACCACTTTGGACAGGTCAACTTTAAGGTTGGCAGCTAGGGGCAGAAAGAGCCTGTCGTTGTACAGGAAGATCGACAGCAGACCTAAATGACTGCTCACGGTCTAACCATTACCCAAATTAACTTGCAAAACAGCAAGAGTACCTCTGAAATTTTGCAGAGGGACATGGCAGCGAGGCACACAGACATCTCGCTAATCCAGGAAGCCTGGTTAGTACGAGAAACCATTAGGGGTTTAGGTGGGGCTGGTTTTTGTTACAGGCACCCCAAAGCGGTCAATCGAAGGGCTTGCATACTGGCGAAGGGAGTCAACGTTGTCCCGCTGTTTGAGCTGTATTCCAGGGATTTTATGGTTATAGCCACGGATCATAAAGGAATAGAATGCTAGTCATGGGAACAGCTTATTTTCTATATGACAGCGATACCAACCCACCAGTGGAGGTACGTACACTGGTGGAATATTTCAAGGTAAGGGGTCTTCCTCTTCTACTGGAGTGCGATGCCAACTCCCACTATTCATTGTGGGGCAGCACGGACACCAACTCCAGAGGTAGCGGCCTATTGGAATACCTAATTACTACTGATTTAGATATTCTTAATACAGGGAACAACTCGAAGTTCCGTAACTCGGTCAGGGAGTAAGTCATGGATATCGCTCTATGTACTGGTAGTTTCAAAAATAATATCAAGAAGAGGAGAGTCTCAGATGAACCCACTCTCTCAGATCACTAAGAAGTGCAATTTCAGAGGTGCCCAAGCCAATCAGAGATACAAATACCCTGGAGATGGCGGCAGAGATTTCCATGGAAGCCATCAAATCCACTGATGAAAGTAATTGTCGACCTTCAAGAGTCCGAAAGGCAGGGGAGGCACACTGGTAGAATGGATAACTCAAAGAGCTTCGCAGGGGAACCAGAGAGAGCAAAATGAAGGAACTATTGACCTCATTTACGACGATGAGGGATGAATATAGGAATGCAATACGTAAGGCAAAGCATGAAAGATGGACCAACATTTGCACCGACGTCGAGAAACGAGCAGTAGCGGCTAGACTGGATAACCTGCTTTCTCGAAATCCGGATGCTATTCTCGGCGCCCTAAAATTTCCCGACAAGGGTTATTCAAATTCCGACGGGGATACCTTGGCTCACCTGATCAAGGCACATTTTCCTGTCTTTACAAAGTCAGGGGAAGAGGGGGTGACACATTTGAGTCAATCAAAGCGGCCTGTGGCGCAACTGGGCCCACAAGGCGGCTTACCAAAGAGATTGTTACTCCAGCAGTTACAAGTCTCCTGGTCCGGATGACATATATCCAGTTTTCTTACAGAGGGCTGGTGAGATTATCATTGACCCAATTGTGAGACTTGCTAGGGCTAGTCTGAAGTTAGGTTATGTTCCGACGCCATGAAGGGATGCGAGAGTAGTCTTTATTCCGAAGGCAGGCAAGATCAGTTATACTTCACCCAAGAATTTCCGACCCATTAGCCTCACATCTTTTCTACTAAAACAGTGGAGAGACTCGTGGATAGATACATCTGCAATAATGTCTTGTCAAGCAGGCCACTTCACAAGCAACAACACGTCTATAGGGCTGGCCACTCGACTAAAACGGCTTTAAACGCAACAGTTCACCTATTTGAAGGACAAATAAAGTAGAAAGGCCTCGCGATTGGAACCTTTATGGACATCGAAGGAATATTTAACTACAACTTTGGAGAGGTGATTAGGGCGACCATGATCGCACATGGTGTGCCCATTGTAGTCGTGAAATAGACCTGCAACATGCTGGCCAATAGGAACCTAACCACGATTAAGGGTAATGCCACTTTATGTGGAATCGTTGACTCAGTATGTCCGCAGGGAGGTGTTTTTATCGCCCCTACTGTAGTGTTTGGTAGTATTTGAACTGCTTCGTCTGCTTACGAGTCAGGGTCATCACGCTATGGCTATGCGGACGATATAATGGTTATCGTGCGCGTTCAGCATCTGGATGCGCTCTTCAAAGTAATGCAACAAGCACTAAGAATAGGAGATTCATGGTATAAGAAGACTGAAATATAAGTTTATCCGAGCAGGACGGATGTAGTTGTATTCACCGAAAGGTATAGGTGGGGAACCACGAATACATAGAAACTGACAGGACAACAACTGAAAATCAAAGAAAGAGCTAAATATCTAAGAGTCATTCTGGATAAGAACCTGTCATGGAACGAGCATCTGGAAAACAAGTGCAAGAAGCTGGTAGCAACTCTCAGGCTCTGTAGGAGAGCCATAGAGAAAAGCTGGAGCTTGAAACCGCAAACACTTATGTGCATATACACAGCAATGCTGTGACCCAGGCTAACGTATCTATTCTGAGAGGCATCACTGGAGCCTCGAAGTTGACACCCATGATGGCTCTGGGGACACTAATAGGTTTGGAGCTTCTCCATCTCACCATTAAGACCGTGGTTGCGAAGGCAGCCTGGAGATTAAATAAGGTAAATGATGGCAGTATCTCAACAGTAGTGTGGATACCATTCGACATCGCGAGGAGGCCGACACTGAGCATGCTCAGGGCCAAAATGTCCACTCGTCGCTACCTCTTTAACAAGAAGTATCGAGTTAGCCTATCCACGAAAGAGAAATGGGCTAACGAAGAGGCACACCTGCCCAGTATTTAAGAAAACTGGGTTACTAATGGCTCCAGGAACAAGGAAAACACAGGAGTAGGTGTATATCGTAGAAGGAATGGAATGGGCTTCACAATTGCGATGGGGTCCTACGACACAGTTCCATAATCTGAGATTATGGCCTTGCTCCAGTGCGCCTATAAGGCGCTTATAATGGCAATAAAAGCAACATTCTTATCTGCTCAGAGAACAGGGCTACTATAATGGCCCTGAATGAAAGAACCACCACGCTACTACTAGTATGGGAGTGCTTCGAGGCATTGAATAAATTGCGGGAAAACGTGTAACTCTCACAGGCAGTTACTGCATCAATAAGTCTTAAATATCAGCCAACAAATGGCTGCCGTTGTCTCCCTAAGGAGAGGGCTATGGGGCCACGCTTAGGGCTTACAAGGAGACGCAACGGGAACACCCAAGCGTCAGTGGCTGTTACGGTATCAACCCAAAATAATAATAATACTAATCGAGAGCCCGAAATAAGGCTAAAGTCTGGTGCGTTTTATGTTTTGCAAATTTTATTTTGCGCAAGGGGTGGTTTTTTTAAAACGGGGGTAGTTTTTGTATTTTTTCATGCATTCGAGAGCCCAAAATTAGCCCAAAATTCTGGTGTTCTTTGTTTTTACCGAATTTGAGTTTTTATATATACAGCCCAAAAAGCCCAAAAGTCTGATTTAAAGAAATTTGGGAATTTCGTTTTTGAAGGTTTGTGGAGGTGCTGGCTAGATGTACGTCAATGCTGGCCCTTTTTAGTAAATTTATTGATGCTGTACTAAATTAAATGATATCTCGTCAGGGATGAACTTCCAAAAAGGTAAAACCTCTGATTTTGTTTTAAACTCTGTATAATGATGTGTTTTGACGTACTGATTGAGAATATGATGGTAAAAGTTGGCGGAAATTCGATTTTCATGGTGAAGCCATAAGAAAACCATGAAGAATCATAGATTTTTAGCATTTATCTTAGGTGATATTCAAAATTGTATAAAATGCTTCAAACAAAAGTTGTAGATTGCATTAGAAAACACATTTTTTGTTCAAGTAGTTTTTTCCTACGATTGATAGTTTTCGATAAAATTACAGATACATCGATTGCGAGTCACCAAAGTGCTTTCCCGCCCCGACGAGGCGTTGGAAAAGGAATCCAGGTGTGATCTTACATTATTTCTGTGATCAGTTACAGGGGGGCCTGCTTGTCCCCCACTAGATATTAGAAAGGGATAAGGGATGATTAAAAGATTATTTTCTCGGAAACTATTACTCGTTGAAAAAAATTCTTGAAACAAAAAATGTGTATTTTAATGCAGTCTAAAACTTTTACCTGAAATATTTTTTTAAATTTTGCATATTACCTAATTAAAACACAAAAAACCATGATTTTTATAGTTTTTTTATGGTTTCACCATGAAAATAAATTTTCTGCCAACTTTCACTTTTACACGCAAAAACCATGATTTAGGAACGCAGTTCACAAGTTTGAGGATTTTTGTGTACAATGCGAAAATTGTATGTTATATACCGGGTGATACTTTCAAATATCTCGAAAAATAGGCAGTCTATGGAAAAATATTATGAATCAAAATTTAATCACTCTGAGGAGTACATAAACTGATGGTAAGATCGGTTCCCCCACACGGCTTCCTGGGTATGATTTGCCTAAAACATTTTTCTCGTTTCGCGATATATGGTGCTGTAATTGACGAAATTTAATTTTTCTTCATTTTACTGTACCTGACAATGCACGATTACGATTCTGTAATACTCGAAATTAGTCTTAAATAAACTACTACTTTTAGCATAACTCAAGAATACCGACGTGGACGTAGCAGTTTTTTGTTCCCTTCGGGATGCCTAATTAACGTAAATCCCCTTGTCTATCACGATTTGGGGTGCTTGATTAACGTGAGTTCCCTCGCCTCTCACATTTTGAGGTACACAGAGAATCATCAACACAACGAAGAAGTTTCTCTTCTTGAAGTTTAGCACATGCACTTCCAGTGTGCGGCGGTCCTTGGGGGTGCTTAATTCTTTCTTCTCTTTTTCTTAGTTTCGTCTTTTTTTATTATTATCAAATTACAATAAAAGAACAATGAAAAATACCAAAAATAAAAATAACATTGCCAACGTTTCGAAACCGAATCGAATGAGCGTTAGTAGGTCAATCTGTTGGATACACAACAAAAGAATAGTAAGGAGTATGAGAATGTAAGTGGAGCGTAGAACCACTAATCAAGGAAAGGATAATAGAGTAAAATTAACGCAAATTACATGAAATTCCTGCGCATAAAATACGCGAAAACTCTAATGGATCAAGATTGGGTGTTAATCTGAAAAATTACGCCCGATCCTAGCGAAATCGCGGTAAAATTTTAGCCATAACCACGTCTAACGACCGTGAGATAGGTGATTACAGTCTGTGACGAAATCATTACGACGATCCGGCAGAAGTCTCTTGCACCCTGAGGACACGGAGAGACCCAAGGACGTCCGCCGTCTGGATTTTCACCGCAAGTGCCTTAGCATATTGTTCACACGCAGGAATGCTTTTCAGGCTATTAACCAGTAAAATCTTGGCACATCCAAAAGCGCCGATGATAAGGACAATTAATCTAACAAAATATTCCGGATAAATCCTCGCAACTCCCCGACAAGGTCTCTATACCTCTCTTTCTAGTCATTTTCCTTGGAAACGACGTTTTTGTCCGCTGGTGCCAATAATTCGATAAAGAACATGGTGCGCTTCTCGAAGTCAAGGAGGACTACGTCAGGCCTAGAGTGTGCAACAGAAACAACTTGCAAAAATATAAAGTTACAATATATGTGGCACTTCTCATTCTCGACAATTGACTCTATTTTCCTAGGAGGGTTTAGCGGAGCAATATTAAGGTTAATGCCGTGAGAGTGACAGAGATGGTAATAAAGCACTCTTAGTGCCGCATTGTGCCTTTGCATATAGGTCGTTCCAGCATGAGTTGGATAACTGGATAGTATGTGTCTTAGATGCTCGGGATGTGCATGGTACTCCCGACAGCTATCATCGGAAATATCTTGGCTCAACATGTGGTGACGTTATTGTAAGGTGAAAATGACATGGCCTTGACATGCCAAAATAAAACCCTCCGTGCCCGACTTCAATCCGGGTGATTTAAAGAAAGCAAAAGTTAGCTCAAACGACGTTAACTGATCCTCCACATTTCCGTGAAAGAAGCCATGTATCCTCTTATCGAGGAGCTGTTCAGCGGTTCAGTGGTTCAGCAGCCTCCTCCGCTGCTTTGTACAGAAACGCTCCTTTTCCCACTTCTTTATGCTTTCTGGCCATTTTAAAAAGAGGGTCTCTTTCATTTGTGACTCTATGTGCTTTACCGCGACCACTTTGACGGCTTGAGATGTAGAGTCGTGGATGAGAAGACTTAAGATGCATGCTTTTGCTTATGTGTATAACCTTTCTTGTCCCGATGTCAAGGGATCTGAGTTCCTACTTTGTCTATGGAACTACTCTAAATGAATAGAGTACTATCGGGACTGAATTAGCCGTTTATATCTGCTTTGAAAAATATACTTTATGGGTGTCACATCCTGATTGCGGCTCTGTGCGGCTCAGGGTCTTCAGAGATGCCATTAAGTTCTCCTCGCTTCAAATAAACCTTGGCGCATTTTTCTAACCCAAATTCCATTCCTATTTCCTTAGTGTATCGTTCGACAATCCCTGGAGCTACATGTAGTTGCTCTTTATTTTTAGCATTGATTTCAAGATCATCCATGTAAAATACATGATGACCTAGAGGTTTCGATTTGAAGGTTATCTGCAAAGGTACCCCTGTGAATCGCGAATTACTAGAGATACTGGCAATAATGTAAGGCAAAAGAGGATAGGGCTCATGGAGTCGCCCAGAAAAACACCTCTTTGGAAAGTGACCTTGTTAGTCCTGACACGACCTTTTTCAGATGAGATAGTAAATTTGGTTTTCTAAAGTGGCATTAATCTCTCCATGCACCTTACGATTTGCGAATGAACCTTTGAGTTATCCAAAAGATAGACGATGAGTTTATGGGAGGTCGAATCAAAAGCTTTCCGGTAATCAATCCAGGCCATCGGTAGGTCACGCTTTTAGGATGCTGTATCTTTGCAGACACATCTATCGATAAGCAGGTTCTCCCGACATGCTGCTACGCCTTTCTTTGAGCCGCTTTGTTTTTACATTTCTTGACACACAGGTCCGATTGTCCGAAAAATTCTGTCATGTAGCATAGCTGTATATCTTATACAGCGTGCTCAGACAAGTGATTGGCCTGTAATTCTTTGGGTCAGCTAAGGTTGGGCATTCTTCCTCAGGTGTTGTTATGAGGACATCACATAGCTCTTTGAAGCTATTTATGTTCTCTGAGTTTTAATCAAGTCTATGTTGCACTTCGTAGACTTCTCTCCAAAAGACTTCGGACTCCTCTGGTTTGGGCGGGTGGTCGACAGCAACTGGAGGGTCTTGGAAGTGTTGATATGGGTCAGAGAGAAACTGTTGTTTTCCTCTTGTATTCTCTCAACAATATGCTACCTGACGGTCAGAGTTTGACCTTTAAGTGTGTGCTAACAAATCCAGAGTTCGCGCGCGAACTTTCGAACCTTGGAGGTAAAATTCCTGCCAGATGTTATATAGGCAATCACACACTAAATGCGGGACGCATACTGTCTTGTCCAGACTATCTTCATGGCGAGTTGATGCATTCGTCTTTTGGTCTTATGTTCAACCGTTGATTTTGTTTTACGGTTCGCATCGGACAAAGTACTCGCTGCATTATACACACAACAATCGATAGTACCGATGTCAGATCCTTTGGAAAATTTTCCACGAAGCTCTTCATCCATTTCAGCCAAATCTTTAGGCTTGGGAGAAACCTAGATATTAATGCTTCTCCGGGTTATAAAGCATCTCTCGCTCTCTATCAGATGCCTGCCCGCGGTTGGTCTTGTCACCTCTCTTTCTCTGCGAAAAGTGCGATAGCTCTGGGTCTTTCTAGCACCACAGAGCAAGCAGCCGTGCCATGTAATTCTCTCGTTTAGGGGTTGCACTCGTATGGCAGCATTTTAGCAAGACGTGATTCTGGTGCTCCGTCAACATAAAAACCTTAAGATTCCGCCGATTCATTGCATTGAATCCATCTTCATTGGCTCCCCCAGCTCTAGAGAGGTCGACATTGTTGTCCGATCCATTGTCGGGAGCCCAGCGCGTTCTATTAATTTTAACCGCACTTGCTACAACTATGTTTGGTGTTATTATTGTTGTTTCGCGAGAAGCTAGGGAAAAGGGTACATCCCTCCTTGTAGAGCCCACCTTACAATCATAAGGCTGCAGACTCTAAGAAGTCACCCGAGATCTCAGAGTCACCGTTCTAGACACCTCACCAAGGTGCCATTTAGCTTTCGGCAAGATTTTTACACCACGTACAGGAAGCCTCTATCCGCAACTCGAGGACGCGTTCGGTGGCTTTGTCACAGGCCCTTCAGTTTGATTCTAGAGGAATCAAAATCGGACCGAAGAGGAATATATATATATATATATATATATATATATATAATAATTATAATAATACTTGAGGAACAATGCCCACTTAGCACTACCGAGGAGGTAAAGAAAGTATTGTCAGGTATGAATAACTATTCCGCTCCGGGACCAGATGGTATCAAGAACTTCTGGTAGAAGAAGTTTCTTCCAACATATCAACTTACCTGACCCAAGGAATTACATGGATGATCTTAAGATCTATGATAAAAATAACAAGCAACTACATATAGCTCTAGGGATTGTCGAACGATACGCTAAGGAAATAGGAATGGAATTTGGCTTAAAAAATGCGCTAAAGTTTATTTGAAGCGAAGAAAACTTAATGGCATCTTTGAAGACCCTGAGCTCGACACATTTGCGCTGGAGAGACTTATACATACCTGGGCTTGATACAACACCGCATTCTGGATGTGACATCCATAAAGGACACTCTCCGAAGCAGATTTAATCGTCTCATCTGGCAGACTTGGCTTTCTGAACTGTCGGTGAGGAACAAAGTATCTGCAAGGATCATGCTTGCCGTCCCGCTAGCACTCTATTCATTTGGAGTGGTTCCATGGACGAAGAACGAGCTCAGATCCCATGATATGGGGACAAGAAAGGTTATGCACATAAACAAAAGCATGCATCTTAAGTCTTCTATTCCGCGACCTTACATCTCACGACACTAAGGTATTCGCGGAATATTGAATCTTAAATCCTTTACAACAGGATTCTTCTGGCTACAGCATATAGCGTCACAAATGGAAGAGACCCTCTTCTTAAATTGGCCAGGAAGCATGAAGAAGTGACCAAAGGAGCGTTTCTGTACAAAGCAGCGGAGAAGGCAGCTGCACCACTCGGTTTTAACTTCAGTATCAGGGGTGAGGAAAATGCATCAAATCTTATCTATCTCCAGTACTCACTCCTGAAAGCTCGGATTCAGAATGCGCAGGAGAAAAACTTCCGGGAACAGCTCCTCGATAAGAGGATACATGGCTTCTTCCACAGAAATGTGGAGGATCAGTCAAAGTCGTGTGAGCTAACTTTTGCTTTCTTTAAATCACCCGGATTAAAGTCGGGCACTGAGGGTTTTATTTTTGCATGTCAAGGCGATGTCATTTCCACCTTAACATACCGTCACCACATGTTGAGCCAAGATATTTCCGATGATAGCTGCCGGGAGTACCATGCAGATCCCGAGCATCTAAGACACATACTATCCAGTTGTCCAACTCATGCGGGAACGGCCTACATCCAAAGGCACAATGCGGCACTAAGAGTGCTTTATTACCATCTCTGTTGCTCTTACGGCATTAACCTTAATATCGCTCCCCTAAACGCTCCTAGGAAAATAGAGTCAATTGTCGAGAATGAGCAGTGCCACATATACTGGCACCATGTTCTTTATCGAACTATTGGCACCAGCTGACAAAAACGATTTATCCGGAACATTATATTAAATTAATTGCCATTATCATCGGCGCTCTTGGATGTGCCAAGATTTTACTGGTTAATAGCCTGAAAAGCATACCTGCGTGTGAACAATATGCTAAGACACTTGCGGTGAAAATGCAGAATGCGGTCGTCCTTGGGTCTCTCCGTGTCCTGAGGGTGCAAGATACTTCTGCCGGATCGTCGTAATGATTCCGTCACAGACTGTAATCACATATCTCACAGTCGTGAGACGTGGTTATGGCTGAGATTTTACCGCGATTTCGCTAGGATCAGGCGTAATTTTTCAGATTAGCACCCGATCCCGGCGATCGTCATATTTTGTTGCCTACAAAAAAGCGTATGCTATTTTAAAAGGATTCAGCGGATTTAAAAAAATAGAAAAGATGCGTATTTTTGTCCTCTTTAAAATGAGCGTAACAGGATCCATTTTATCAAGCCGTTTAAAAGTTATGATGATTCTAGTGAAAAAATCTGCCCGTCTGGCGGGCACAGTCTCATCGCGCGCTTCGACCACGGCTCGCTTTGTTCGCTTGTTTGAGCGCGCTTGGGGCGCGCACCTGTTGGATCTTGCGCTTCGCGCTCGATTAGATATTCATCTCGTGCTACGCGCTTGGACATATTTGCCTCACGCTTTACACGCGATTCCTCTAGATTTTTGGACTTTGTGTGCTTGCTATTACGCGCTTCGCGGGCTAATAGCTAATCTCTTAGTGCGCGCTCGATATTTAGTTTAAAAATCATGTAAACCTCGCGCTCCACGCTCGTTTCTGTTCATCGTATAATAGAAACC